>APFE030979334.1:2282-77508 GCA_000404065.3 Pinus taeda
CATGCTTCAAGTTTAATTTGCAAGACTTCACCTTTGTTGTTATGCCATATATCGATTTAATGTTAATGGCTTAGAGGCATGCATTGGAAGATATCACATCGAAGACTGCATTGGAAAATCATCGATTAGAACATGTAATGAGAACATGTGCAATGAAATGAAGTGATCGCATCATTAAATAAATATTGTATTGGGGATTGGGGCATATTTACACTGTGCTTCCCACATCACACTTTGCACATCGTAGAGTCGAAGATGTGATGTGAGCATAAATAAAAATGTGATGAAGTGATTGTGATATCAGCGATGCGATGGAAGACGTGTCTAATCAGCAATCAGTGACCTTAAACACATGAGGTAACAATTCTCGATACGCCGATATGCGATGAAAAGTGGACCCAATAATTTTATGATGAAAATTTAATAACATATCGGATCCGAGACATCGGCCCTTTAAAAGTTATGCTCCTACCATTATTGCGATTGAGCGAACGCAATATTTTTTATGAATTTGATTTGAATTTTATATCGGGTTTGAAATTATGTTGTCGTCGCAATATTGGTATAGTCGATTATCGGAGATCAACAATTCATGATAATGGAAGTATACTTCAACTGCAAACCTCTAATATGCGAAATGCGATATGGCATATGAGCAAGGTAATCCATCGGAGATCTTTTATTAAACAATTTGTTATCAAAAATGCTAAAAGCTACTTCAGATGAAATATTTCGCTATAAATGGTTGTGAAGTAGATGATGTGGTATTGGAATGAAATTATTGACGAAAATGAGCGGGATGGTAGTATTGCGAATATGTATTGACTGTAGTATCAACAATATGAAAATCAAATTGAAATGATAAGCAAAATTAAAAAATGCTAAAATTCTAATGAATCACAAATAAAATTTCCCTGTACCTATTGCAAATTTGAAATGGGTTTGCTACTTAAAGTTTTGAAAACAAATGAAAACATGTAAATAAAACAGAACAAAAATAAAAATAAACTAAGGAAAAGAGAAACTAATAATAAATTAGAATCAACTTGTGAATGCGTGCGTACCTGGAAGAAAATTTTTTGTAGTTTTTTTCTCAGGAATCTTCAAATTATTCCTTTAGTTTATCAAAATTTTAACTTTGTTCAAAATCATCTCATCATTTATTTTAAATCGGAGTGAGTAATCAGCCTAGATAAAATCTTTTTATTCATGGTTAGGAAATATAAAATTTACCAGAAATAAATATGAAACTATACTTCTCTTTTGAATTGCAACAGCGATTTATTACCTCTGCTCATTTTGAATTAACTTGAGAAAAATCTGTATTGTTATAGTGATTGTTCAATAATGCCTTCAATAAATAAATATGATGCATATTGCAGCATCAATAATAAACTAAAGATCAGAATGGGATAAAGCCACTAATTGTAAAAAATATCAACACAGATTTAAATGTGTGCATATAGTAGCATAGACATCCTTAAGGCCATTTTAACAAATTTCGAGGAAGATAACATGAACTTCATGTGATTAGAGCAAAAAGTAAGACTGACTAACAATGATTGAATAGGAATTAAGCTTATGATAGACAGTCATATTTTCCACAGGATAATGATGTCATGAAGCTTTATGTCATCAAAACCTTCAATATATAAGTTTCAAAAGAAAATCTTAAAAGGAAACCTCGAAATGAAGAAAAGTGGCTTTAAAGCGATCGATGCTATGTGTAAGTTTAATTGAACTTAGTCAAGATATTATTCAAAATAGGCAGAGTAGAGGTATTGCTGCAAGAAATTTTAAAAAGGAAAACAATAATTAAAACTTTCTTATAGGAGGAAAATATTTCACTGAAAATGTATATGATATGAGAAGGGTCGATTCATTTGTATTATTTTTATCTACAAAACTGTTGAAAATAAATTAACAACAGTAATTCTACTCCTATTGTAACCATGTACATGAAAATGACTGGGTATAGTCATATTTCTAGTGTAACCATTTTCTCATTTTGATTCCTGCGTGTATGTACAATTCAAATGTGAATAATAAAAATACCAATCTAAGTAAACTGAGGAAGATAAATCTATAATCAGAATATACAACTATTGCTAGAAACTTATTTAAAATCTCCTCCTCTTCAAGTCTCCTTTCTAATTGAATACCGATTAGATCATAAAAATATGGATGGATTTCTATTAAGGATTAGGAAATGTTCAAAGGAAGAGATAACATGCCAAATTGTGGATATGAGCTTTTACATTCAAAAGCCTGGAAGAAATTGTTAGTGTTATGTGTAAATGTTAAGCTATTGACAATCTTCCATGAAGGAAAAGTTTCCAAATATTTTTCAAATGAATTAATGAAAAACAGATAGAAATCTTTCAAATGAAATGGAAAATTATTAATTAAATTGGATTGTTGGCAGATTTCTAAAAAATACATTCTCTTGTCGATATTGCCTTTGAGAAGATAGAAGCTTTTGATAAAACTTTAGTATTGATTGAAATTGAAATTGAAATAGCTTTTGATGCTCTTCATTATAATATAAAACTTCAATTTTCCAATAGGGAAATGCATCAATTGAATGTTTGATAGTAAAGTTCTCAATATGCCAACGTAATGTATCAAAAATCTGCAAAATAAAATTAGAAAATAAATCTGGTTTTATACAAAATAAGTGAGGAAACAAAAATAAATTGAAAACATTATTTTTACAACTAATGTTACAACACAATTGGGATCGTTTTGAAATAATTTCTTTTCACAAGGATTGGCCAGAATTATGGAATTTGAGTAATTTTGAATTCCAACTTGTGAATTAGAAAGGGAATGATGATTATGAATAGGAATGAAAGTTTGATCATGATATGAATCATAAATTGGAATATTTTTTCGAACAGTGAAATCATGAAGATAATTTTCTACTCTAGAATAAGGATTGGTTGGACTAATTTCGAAATTGAAACGTTCCTCATTCTCAAATGTTATTTGAATTTTATTATGAGGATTCTCTTGAGAAGAATAAAAATCAACATCCTCAGAGTAATTATCATAAATAACTTTACAAGATTCTCTAAAATTCCCTTCAATTTCATCCAATATATCTAAACAAGGAGGAACAAGAATTTCATGTTCATTAATGGCAAAAGAATGATCAATTATTGTTTCTCTATCTTCATAAAAATTTATTGGTAATTCATTTAAATCATCTTTTTTAATTTCTGAAATATCATCAATATCAAGAGGGGAAAAATTACCATCATTAAAAATATCAGGATAAAGGGAAAAATTTGAATATGAAATAATGCATTTAAAAATGTCTCTGCTTGAGAATTCTTGTGCATTACGTTCATTGTAAATTTCAGATTCTAAATCATTCTTTTGTGTGCTCATGCTTTCTTGAAGAAGGCTACTTTGCTGCTCTGCTTTCAGCATTTGTTCATCATGGAAAAATTCAGAAATTTGTACAACAGTTTGCATTTTATTATTTATTTTGACTACTGCTTGCACTTGCTGATTTCCAATCTGATTTTGTGAATTTACCTCAAAGTGGCTTTCAAATTTCAAGGCGGCTCTTTCTTCAAAATTGCTGCTATTTCTTCTTGTATTTGATCAGAAATATTTTCCCAGCTTTGTGAAACTTCTTCATTACAATTTATTTGCACATCCAAATTGGAATTCTCATTTATGTTGGAAGGGGATGGAACAAAGGTTGAACTAATTTCATATGGATTGGGAATGGGAGAAAGAGAACAAATATATTCAAACCAATCTAGTGATTCTTCTTTCATAATTTTATCTTTGATATTAAATTTTAAACAATTTAAATGAAGTCGAATATTAAAATCTCTAACAGACTCATTTTCATTTCGTAGACATTCAATTTCATCACATACTTGATTATAATCATAATGGTCAAATTTACAAACGAAAATTGTGACAAATTGATCCCCGCTGTGAATTGAGGCAACCAGAAGAGTTCTACACTAGTTTCTGGCTTCTGCACAAATGTGAGAGTAAAAATTCTGCATAAGATGCCTTCATCAATTCCTTGAAAATCATAATTTGAAACATTTTGAATACATTGAAGGGCATGATTAAAAGAAAAAAGAATTTCTCTTACCATTAAATTTTACCTGGCACAAAAGTCTTACCAATTTGGGTGGAGTATTGGAATATGCACGTACATGGATACAACTCCAAATTGGAAGTTTAAGAGGAGCCATCATGATTAAATAAAATGTTAAAATTGAAAAGACTCCAAAAGGCAACAAGTTTCAGGCCCTCCTTCTAGCGCCATTATGTTGAAGCCTCGAAAATCATGGCAACAACATGGGGGATGACCACTCAGTCTGGATCTTAAAGCAGCTCTTTTTCCATTTGGAATAGTGGTTCTAACTGGTTCAACTAGGTCTAGTTACTTTCTCTCAATCTCCAATGGCTTTAAAATATGAATTTCATTCACCAATAGAAAAGAGACATCAGATCATCCTTCTTGCTGATCAAGCAAGAAAGTGATCCTTAAACTTATTTATGGCTCACCCAATCCACTACTAAAGTTTGTCTCTTTGGGAAGAGGACTTAAAAGAATGTAGAAATTAATCTAAATGCAAACTTATTCTAAGATGCAAGTAAAAGAAACTATCTTAATCTTATCTCAATTAGGCAGATATATATCTAACCCAACCAAGAGTAGGTATTTATAATATTGGGATTGAAACATGTCTTCTTTATAATGAATATCATGTTAATGAAATAGTTCAAGTAACTGACATTATGGATAGCAAAACACATCTTATTGAGACTTTTTAATTGAAATAATCAATCAACAACACTCAGAAAGAATTTCTCAGAATGATCTAGATCATTTAATCAGTAACTTGAATTATTAAACAATAATATGCAGAAGAAGTTCACAACATATCACTATTTATTCATATAATTTTAAAAGACAGATTTATGAGTAAATAGTTACTTAGAAATCAGAATTCAACTCATAAGAGCAGAGATAAATAACAACATAAAATAGAGACAGATTACCCATACCGACAAAAGTGCACAAATATGAAAGTAAATTGACATAACTCTTGTTATTATAAAATAAAATCAGCATTTAAAATAATAGTATTCGAAATACTAATTTATTGAATCCATTTCTCTAACTCCGGTCTCTAATAGTCCTTTACAGTGCTTGAGCTTCTGCTTTCAAAACTAGAGCTACAATAGTGCAAATTCTGTTCATTATATATAACTCATAATGTAGAAGAAAAACCTCAATAATTTCCAGATCTGAGATTCCACTCCTCCCACCTACAACTCTAAATCCCTATTACAAAAGTGCTTTTAGAATTCCAGAATTGCAAAAGAGAGCAGCTCTTATTACATTCTGCAATCTACCATTTATAATATTTGCAAAGGAATTCATAAGATGAAAGTTTGTTGAAGAAAATATGCCCAATCACTTTTATTTGCTCAAAATTCCATCTTTAATTATTGGAGCATTCTCATTGATTGAAGTCTTTTTCTCCACATATTTTCTTTTGTTTTCCTGCAAAAGGAAATCAAAATGAATTAAGATGCAATCAATAAAATCAAAATACCATTTCTGACATTAAAACAAATCCAATCAAATTTAATTTAAATAAATTATTGAAAATAAAATATAAGCCCTATTGATGCATGGGATGGTTTAATTGGCCAAGGATATTATTGATGAGTGAATCTGCAATTAGAAGAGGCTTGGGTAAATGAAAATGAAGAAAATCAAACTCGGAAAATTGATTTTATTTTCAAAATTCGGAGCTTGATTTTCTACCTGATTTTTGTCCCAATAAATGACACAGTCTGTTAGTGAAACCTCTTCAGAAATGTTCTCCTTGATTTTATCTTTCCAATGAGCCATCCCGGGCCTCTTTTAGCCAAGTATAACTCAATCTATGAACTTCCAAAGTGTATGAATCAAATTTTGCATAAATCTAGAAATTCTGTCGCTGGACTAAAAATGAGAGTTTTAATTAAAAATCTAATCCTAATTTAGAATTCTAATTTAATTATTAATCTAACTAACTATAACTATTACAATTAACAATTTAATCTAATTAATTAATATAATTAATTATTATAACTAATTAATACTATATATTATAACTAATTATGAAATCTAAATAACATTTATTTTTTTTTTTAAATTATTATTAATATAAAATTTAACATTAAATATTATAACTTATCATAATATTAAACTATAACTATTTTAATATTATCCTTGCCCTACCTCATGCTCATTCCACTCACGTGTTGAGTGAGTTGGAATTTAAAACAAAAAACCAAAGTGTTATAAACTTAATGGTTATGTTTGAAGCCTCCTTCGCCATCGCATTGTGGGAATGAGGTCATTAGGTTTTTTAAGATGCACATGTTATTAAAATTGCGATGGTTGCTATATGATAGGTAATTTTATTTTTTTTTTATGTGTATATATATTTTTTATATTAAGTTTTATTTTAATTAAATTAATTATATTTTATTATAATAATTAATTTAAAATTTTAAGAGTTAAATGTATTCATTTTTTTTTGTTTTTTTATTTTGGTTTTATTTTAATGATGTTTAATTAAGTTATGAATTTATCTAAACTACAACGATTTTGAAAATAAATAAAAAAAAATACAAATAGCATTTTTAACCCAGACTAGATAAATGATGAGATTTCAAAGGAGTACCATTTTCAAACTAGTTGACGAAATGAGGCGAAACAAATGTTGATGGGAAGCTTATAAAAAAACTATTCTAGCAAAATAATCAAAACAAGAATCCAAAAAAAATGAAAAATTAATGAAATAGTAGGATAATGAACTTAATAAAAATCCTAAAAGGCGTTTAGCCAAAAATTTATAGAAAGAGTCCCCATTATTTGAAGTGAGCACATCAATAATGGGGGGGTTGTGTTTTTACCACAACAGCTCCTTGAATGCTGCTATGACTACGTAGGAAAGTATCACAGGCACATTCTTAAGTCCAAATGACATCATGGTGTATTGAAAACATCCCCATTCTATCTCAAAGGTCATTTTTCTCCTATACTCGAGCGCAATCTTAATCTGATGATACCCTGAAAATCCATCAGTAAAGGAGTAGACCTCCTTCCTTCCAACATTGTCTAATACTTCATCTTTAAATGGCGTTAGAAATGGGTTGTGAACACAAGCATCATTAAGATTTTGCAGATCAACACAAATCCTTATTTCTCCTTTCTCTTTCTTCTCCTCAACCACCATCGGGCTCACCCAATCCGATTCTTCAACTAGTTCTATTATGCCTGTTTCTAGCATCTTATCTAGCTTATGGCGAACCTTTTCCTTGTACTTAGGATTAACACGATACAGTATTTTCTTACTAGTCTTCGCGTCTGGCTTCAGAGTGATCTTCATAACACCCAAATCGCCAATTATGCCATTCAAATCTGAAAACTTAATAGGGAAGAGACCGTGGTATTCATGGAGTAACTCAGCAACTTTATCCACTGTAGCATTGTCCCAATAATCTCCAATCTTTGTGAACTTCGGTTCTGCCTCAATGCCAATGTTTACTTGCTTTATCTTCAACAATGTGGCGATATCTAGGTTGTCTATTTGTGGGCCTTCAACTTCGCGATGCCCTTCCACCTCTGGAATATTAATGTTTCTTGGATCTTCATCCTCCTCTTTAGTGGCCACATTATAACATTACAGCACATGGCATAGCTGGGTGTTTCAATATAGGTGGACCCATTCCATAGGCTCCTTCAGCATTTTGAATATAACCACCTTAATTTCCTAGAGAGCTTCATCGATGCTTGCGAAGCCATCTTTAAAGCTGAAGGTTAATAAGAATCCTTCCTTCAACAAATCCCATTTTGCAGTACCATGGCGAAGCTCCATTTCCAAATACCAGTTCATTAGAATTGTATCCAAAGTATGGAAAAATATTTTTACCCATTCTGGCTACGGTTCTGTTCCCCATGGTTTAGTACATTTCACTAGGTGATCATGTGGATCGTCTCTTCTATTATATTTCTCAGTCATTCTGGTGTTAGAACGTCCAAACCATAGCTTCATCATGCTTCTATAATCTCACCATCCAACAAAACTATCCTTATGCGTACCACACTATCGTACAGGTGTAACGCGCAATGCCAACTCTAATGCTTGGAAGTGGTGATCCTCAAGGTCTTGGCCCTTGAATTCATCCAAGAAAAGATCAACGCTAGTTAAACCATCATAATAAGGTAATTTCGTTACCTCCAACAAAAGACATTACAAAGACTTCCTCATCATATTGCATTGCAATGTAGACACTTCATGCAAGTGTTTCTTCCAATGCTTTAATTCCTTGTTTGAGTCAGAGGTGCGGGAACTTTCCTGGTCCCATGCAATATTTCAATCTACTGTTGGATTGTTCGAGTCCTAGTCTTGCATTATTATTTTTTAAATTTCATCCAGTTCATCCTCACTTTCTTCATAATCGCAGACTGGTTCCGTATAGCGCACTCCTTCTGCATGGTCCAATGATACTACAACCCGAAGTGTTTTTCTTTCAAACGACATTGTCCTCTTCTTCAAATCCATGATCCCATTCATATCAATGGCCCAGTAAATTCTTGTAAATTCCTAGGAGCACAGGGTATGGATTACTATCATATATGATTTATATCACCTCAAAGTCAACCATCGTGCTCACACCCTCTCTATCAACAATTACTCCATATAATTGTCCCATGGGGATGATTTTCTACTAGTTCACCATTTTGAGCTAAATCGGAGACCACTGCAATGCAGGTATCGCCATTCTCTCCCATGCTTGTTTTGGTAGTATGATTCCATCACATCTCAGATCCAACATGACGTGGTTGATCTCATAATCTCCTATCTACATAGTGAGCCTCATCTCGAAGCCTATTTGTGCCTTATATTTGCCAATTTTTCTGACCACCCATTGTCCATAAAATACCTTATCTTTACTAGCGCATTTGTTTATTATCTCCTATAGGCCTTCCACAACATTACTATCAAGCAACATTTTTATGCAGGCTTCCAAAAATGTAGTGAGAACAGAGGGGTTAACCTCTGCAGGCACGTTGGTTTCTTGCACCATAATCTGGCTTCCTAAGGTGTAGGTCTCTATGAAGCTCTTCTTGGCTTCCATAAAAGTTTCCTTAGTGTGATCTATATCAAAACCAACTTCCTTCTCTGGGGCCTTGTAAACCCATTCATCCTCTTTAGGCTATTTACCTTTGTCATTTCCAATCATTATTCCACTCCTCAGCACTATATTCACACTTTGATCCTTCTTGTGGGGCTCAGATCTCATAATCAATAAGTTCTATGTAGGATACCTAGGTTGTGCTTTCTTCTCTTTCATTTTAGCTATCAGCACCAGGAACTCTTCTATAGTATGGTCAAATTGTTTGTAGTATTGACATGACGGGTGCATCTCATTCTGACATTCTCACGTATAGTGCCCTGGATGTCCACAGTTGTAGCAGATGATCTAACCATGGCCTCTACCAAGTTCTCCTCCTCCTCAGCCCCGTCCTCATCCCTCATAAGCTCCACGTGCCCCTCCAGCACCCTGATCTAGAGGCTAAGTTTTTTCTTGCATCCAGTATGTAGGTTTTCTTTCCATCATCAACTCATAGTTTTCACAGTGGTGCTCATCATGGCCCATAGATTTGCAGAAGTTATAGAGCAACCGTTGGGGTGTCTGGAAGAATTTTTGCAGTAAATGACAATTATCCATCGCACATTGTCCAGCAACCTGACAAATAACACATTGTCTGAAGACTTTTTTGATAGACTTTAGGGGAATTGCTCCCCCTCCTGTAATATAATTCTCGTACATTGGGCTGTGATCTTTGTCGTGCCCTTGGCCCTTGCACTTCAAACACTAGACTTCCACACACACTTCCAGTTTAGTCTCCTTGTCTTTCTTCAAAACTCTGTAATTGTAGATGTAGGTTCTGTAACTGAGAGTGGATCTACTATACCTCCAAGGTCGCATCCTGAATTGGTGATGCATGCAACCTCAACGCAATTTCCAAGGCTTATTCCTAAGTTCCTATCTTCTGTTTTGACAAAACAATTCTTAGGTGGGGCAGAAGAGAAGCTATAAGCCATTCATGATGCTAACTATTTCTGAGATGCATGTTAGCTTCTCAAATATGACATTTTAACCTTTGATCTAATTCCCAAGGTGTCTCATCGACCCTCATCATGATTTCTTTGAATCTGATTACTGATTGCAAGTCATACTTAGGCTTACTAAACTCCTTTTTTAAATTTGCCTTAGTCTCTGTTAGTGATGCAAGAGGATTATCAGGATAATACTTAATATACCAAGTTAGCACGCGATCCTGCATAGCAGTAATCAACTGTGCCTTCTTTATATTGTTGTCAGTAATCTATTGCACTGTCCATACAACATTCATAACAAACCAGAACTTCTATGTATCTTTACTCGTTATGCATTTGAAAATTGGTAGCTTCATCATGTTCGCCATGTTGAATGGTGTTGGTGGAGGTGGAGGTGTGGGAAAAGGCGTATGCATTGAGGTGGAGGTCGTGGTAGAGTGGAAGGATTATTTACTCAAGGAATCCCCTTAGTGATTAGCTGAACAATGCTTCATGGCAGAGTCTATTCCATCCCTTCATCGTCACTTACAGGAGGTCTAATCAATGGACTACACTTTGGTCCTAATCCTTCATGGTTTCTAAAGAGTCGTCCACTTCAGTATCTTCGAACATCAAGGTAATGGCATCACTCGTTTTTCACATAACAACATTTTAATCCAAGTATTCAAAGATCTTAAATACTTACCTCACGATCCTTTGAAAATCTTTTCTCCACTTTGTTGTATCTGAATGAGGTATCAACTGCAAATTCTATAACAAATCCTCCTATAATTTGAGTGATCTAATGACCGACAACCCGTGCAATATTTTTTTCAGAAGCTTCTAATCGTCGCATTAATTCTAGATTCCACACTATAGGACTATCGATCTTCTACCCTCCTTGGCTATCTATCAATTTAGCCAACCATTCATACAATGCAATGGGGAAGGTGTAGAATAAGATATCATGTATCTTCAGATACAGATACATGTTCAACCACTCTTCCTTCGATAAGTGCAGATTCTTGTTTTCTTGTGTTGCGAACTCATGAATCCTCTGATCCAACCACGTTTCAATTTCTTTCTTGGTCAAATTACAATAATGTGACATCACACATCTCTTTCAAGCAAATCCTAGTCTCGGTAATGAAACCATTTGTTGGCTTAGGCTTACCTAACCCAGATTTAGAGTTAGCTATGCCAACCAACAAAACCCTACACTTCTGGTCCTTTCGGTAACAACTTGCGTAGCGCAGGCTGCAGTCTCACTCGAAGCTATATGGGGGGATGCAAGAACCAAGTTTCTACTTCCAAATACTATTGTGATGTCTTTTATCACCTTAAATTTTCCTTCATGCAAATCGATAAAATCTTAGGGCATGTTACCGCAATTCTATCAAAATAGTCTTTAGACCTTTGCGAAGGTCTACGATTAGTCTTTGCAGATGCTGAATAGTCAATTTATCCTCTTACGCGCATCAGAGAACAACCCTAAATTAGTATTCGCGCAGATGTACTTAAGTTAATAATAAACATCAGGGAATGCATAAGAGTCTTCACGAAAATACATAAACATGCATTGCGTACTTGATTAACACTTATTCAAAAGATTCGCACAACATTCAATAAATCTTTCATAAAATACATCATTCATCAACATCATATATAATTAATAGAAATAAACAGGAGTGTGCAAGGATTCTTTGGAAATAGTCTTTATTGATCTTCAATTCAAGGTTACAGACTCAAAACTACCCTCTGCACACAGTTATAGGTGTTTGCGCACTCCGTTGTGGACTCTACCTAGGCCTCTATGCACTCAGCTGCAGAGCATTTCTTTTATATTACCCACTTCTCCTTGCTATGACTTCCTTCCTTCTCATCAATTATCCATTACTATCCCTTAAACTCTCTAAGACACACCTATTTATAGTCTTTTTCATATAATGCCATGGTCTGCAAACCATAGGTGAATCTCAAAACTGACTCAAGCTTTACATAAGAAAAAGAGCTAAACCCCTTTGACTCCTAGTCATCTACACATTCAGCCTCCACAAATCGTGGAGACATTACATTATTGACACAAAATGTACCAAAACTTGGGTTATCTTAACCCCAAAACTGCTCGAGGGGATGCTGGGAATGGGTCCCCCCAAGAGTAGTTTTGAGGCTAAAAGCACATGTTTTGAAAAATTTTGTAATAAAGTTGTAAAGTATCTGCATCCTGTGGTCACGGAGCGTGAAGGTGTCAAGATTCACAGAGGTTTTTCCGCCGTTATTTTTTAAAGTGTCAAGTCGGCTGTAAAATTTTATAAAGAGGAGCTAAGTAAGTAAGCTCTAAGTAGTGAAGGATGAAGAGTTAGTAATGAAGTAGAGTGAAGAGTTCTTAGTGTTCTCAGGTCGTACCATAGGTAGAGGCTCTGTAGCTGAGTGCGCAGAGGCCTAAGGTAGAGTTTGCAGCTGAGTGCACGGACCCCTATAGCTGTGTGCATAGGGTGGATAGAGTTTGTATTAAGATGGAAGGTATCAACAAAGAGAAGTATTCTAAACTTACTGTGTATTCATTCTCTATTAATGCATCTGATTATATTGCGTTACGATCTAGGTTTATATTACAATGTTTATTTGATGTGCAAATGTACGTGATTATAACTGTTAATTTAACACAAGTAAGAATATCATTTTATGTGATGATAATTGTAATTGATTGGTAGAATAAGTAGACAGTTGATATAACTTTGGAACCTATACAATACATCATAATAGAAGTGTGAAGTACCTAAACTGTTGGTTAGGGCTCCGCGAAGGTCAATCATACACCTTCACAGATGTACTGAAGGGCGGGATAGAAGTTAGATCAATAAGCCCTAAGGCTTAGCGACCTGCATGAAGGCAGGGGCAGGGGTTATAAACCGACATCATGACCATCTTAGGGTGTAGAAACTTGGTTCCAGCATCCCCCCATACTGCTTCAAGTGAAACTTCGGTCCACACCCCGCGAGCTGACACTGAAAGGACCAGTAGTATAGGGATTTGTTTGGGCGACTAACGTTGAACCTGGGTCACGGCCCACAAAGCCAACAAATGGTTCTATTGCCAGGACCGGGAATCTGAATGAGAGATGGGTGATATCATATCACTGGAATCCAACTAAAAAAGAGATCAAAGGCTATTTGGATAGGAATATCCACAAATTCATGGCACAAGAGAACAAAAATCCATGACTGACGAAGGAACAGTGGCTAGACAGGTACATATATACAAAATTCCACGAGATCTTTTTCTTTTCCTTTACAGTTGAGTTATATGAGTGGATCATGAAGCTAGCGAAGGAAGGCAGAGGCTTAACAGTCCTATTATCTAGACCCTAGAGTTAGTGTAGAGACTAGAAGCCTCTGAGGATAAGATCTCTCATGTTCTCAATCATTGGCTCAATCGTATCATAGGAGGGTTTGTGACTAAATTTGCGGTCGATACCTCAGTCAGTTACAGTGAGGTGGAGCGACAGTTTTTCAAAGGTCCGCAAGGTAAGTACTTGAAGTCTTTAAATACTTGGATTAAGATGTTATTATGTGAAAAGCGGGTTATGTGGCTACCTTGATGTTCAGAGCTATGTGAAGTGGAAAGACTTGCAAGAATGAAGGAAGAAATGGTCCTGAATATAGCCCACTGATTTCACCTCCTTTGAGTGATGACGAGGGAGTAGCACAGGCTTCTCCATGAAGTGTAGTTCAGTTGATAAAACAATGGTTCCCACGACTACCACCTCCACCTAGACACTTGCACCTTCACCACCATCACTTGCAACATCGCCCACACCACCACCACCACCTCCACCACAGTCCAACATGGAAAATTCAGTGAAGCATCCATTATGTAAGGGCTTGGGAAATGAGGACACGGACCAGTTCTAGTTCATCGTAAAAGTTGTACAGGAAGCTTAGGGCATCATAGACAATCACATGAAGAAGGAAACGTTGGTTAGTGCTTTTCAAGATCACGTGATAACTTGGTACATCAAGTACTCTAATGATAACCCAAACGATGTGTTGGCAATGATCCAGACTGTGTTGAATAAAGGGTTCAGTAGGCCTAAATCCAAGGCGCATTTGATTGTGAGATTCAAGGAAATCACGATGAAACCAGGTGATACACCTTGGGAGATGGATCAAAGGTTAAAGTGTACAATCCTCGAAGCTACCATGAAGTTAATGGATGCGAAACATTGTGAATGGTTCGTGGCTTCGTTCCTGCCTCCCCTAAGGGTTGCGTTGTCACAAAAGAAGATTATGACTCGGGTAGAGGCCTTGGAGATTGCAATAAGATTGCATGAAACACCGATGCAGTATATGAGTCTGGGGATTCAGCAGATCCATGTGCAGTTGCAAATCTTTTCGTCGAAATGCAAAGTCTGAAGCAAGACAGAATAGTTCGGCCAGAGGTGCGCGAAGAGATATGGTGCATGAAATGTAAAGGTTAGGGGCATGACAAATACCACTGCTTATTATTTGCAAACTATATTATAGGAGGAGGCCCGATACCCTTGAGGACAAAAGCCCAAGCAGGGCTGAGCATGGGGCCTGTGTTGTGGTGCGCTATATGTTAGGTTGCAGGGAAACATACGATTGATAATTTTCATTTGCTGTAGAAGTTTGTACAAACACCGCAACAATTGTTCTACAACTTCTACAGGTCGGTAGGGCATGATGAGCACACTTGCTGAAGTTATGAATTGATGATGGATAGAACACCTACCTATAGAGTTCAGGAAAATATGCAACCTCCTGACCAGGGTGCTGGGATGGCGCAGACAAGCTTTCATAGGTGCAGATGAGGCCTAGGCAGAGGAGGACTTGGCAGAGGTTTGGGACAGTTGATATGTTACAATTGTGGAGGACTAGGACACTATGCCCATGAACGCACTAGCCCAATGCATCCATCGTGCAAATATTGTACACTATTTGATTATGATACTGATTGTCCTACACTAATAGCAAGGATACGCAACAAAAGGGTGCTACCTCTGCAGCTGACTCAGAACCTACAAATGATGAGGGCTGAGCCTTGAGAAGAAGACCCGAATGCGAATATAATTCTCTAAAGTGGAATTGAATTGGGTGAAGAGAAGGGGAGACAACCTAAGGACAACGCATGGGTTTGCAAAGCTCGAAAGAAGGAGGCTGAATTTGATTTGGAGCACACACGCGAAACATTCATGGAAGCAAAGAAGAGCTTCACCAAGGCCTCTACCTCAGGGAGCTAGGATAAACCTATTCAGGAAATGGACCGTTCTATGTTTACGACCCTTCTAGGGACCTGCATGAAGATGTTGTGTGATAGCAAGGTTGTGAAGGGGTTACAGGAACTTGTAAATAGATGTGTTGGAAACACTTTGGGTGAATTGCGCATGGTACATAAGATTTGTAAGCATAAGGCAAGAACAAGATGTGAGACGAGATTCACTGCATAGATAGGAGAATATGAAATGGATCAAGTTATTCTGGATCTGGGGTCAGACGCAAATGTTTTTCCAAAGCATACTTGGGAGTGGATGAGGAGACCTGCACTGTAGTGGTCTCTGATTCAGCTAAGGATGGAAAATTAGTAGAAGATCATCTCCATGGGATGGTTGTAGGAAGTAATTGTAGATATTGAAGGTGTGAGCACATGCTGATTTTGAAGTAATAGAAATTGTGGATGATAGCAACCCGTACCCTCCAATCCTTGGCATTGGTTGGGCTACTGACATGAATTGGGTAATCAACCTAAAGAAGCAAAATATTATATTTGAAAAGAAAATGATGCGCATAATAGTACCCCTAGATCCTGTAGGAGGATCGCACTATACTGAAGTAGTCTATGATTACGAAAGCAATGACAATTTGAACTGCATATATAAGATAACACCACGAGACCAAGATTGGGTGAATCCAATAGTGGATGGATGAATTACATGGGATCTCGAGAGTTCCTGCACCTCATACTTGGATGAAGAATTAGAACGCTAGGAGAATTGGCTACATGAAGTAACTATGCTGAGCTGTAACATGATGGCCTGGTCATTGAGCTATGTGTCATAAGAGGTAATAAATATACCCACTTAGGATGGCTTGAATATTGTGGATTTTTTTTAGATGCATTTGAGAGGGAAGTACTAGAGAAGCAGCGATTCTAGGCTTTGGACTGGGCACTACACGCTACGCCCACGAGATGGTGGGGTATGTACAAGGGTAGTTTTGATGATTGGCGTGAGTATAGGAGGATGATGAGAACATTCTTTGGGAAGCTAAAGGTATAAGCGACAGACAAGTATGACATGAAGGATGATCCATGCAAACACTTGGCCAAATGGGCTAAGACCTAAGGAGTGAAGCCACAACCTGAATGGGTGCACCTGTTTTGTCACATCCTGGATGTCATCCTGATGAACTAGTACTTGGAGGCAGAGCTCTGCCATGGCATAGGAGAATGTGATATTTTGCACAAAGGTTTCATAATGAAGTTCAAACTCAAAGACGAGTTTTACTGTATTGACGAAGCACTACAAGAAGTTAAAGCAACGATATTTAGGATACTGCAAGATCCTTTGGGTCTGATTCAACCTGATTGGATTACTTAGTTGAGCCATGTGTTGGAATGCTATAACGTGACTGTTGAATAAGAAGACAAGGACCCCTAAAAGATTAATATCCCTGAAACTGAGGGTCATCATGAGGTTGAGGGACCACTGATAGAGAATCATGATATAACCCCGCCGCAGAAAACTAAACAGATAAATATTGGCACAGAGGAGAAGCCCAAATTCGCAAAGATTGGATATTACTAGGATGACGCGATGGTAGATAAGGTAACCGAATTGTTCTGCAAATACGAGGATTTGTTCGCTACCAAGTTTACAGAGTTAAAAGGGGGTACTAGGAAACTTGGGTGTTATGAAGATCATGTTAAAACCTGACGTAAAGCTGGTTAAGCAAAGACCTTAACGTCTTAATTCAAAGTATAAGGAGAAGGTCCACTTAGAGTTAGATAATATCCTCATGGCAGGCATCATTGAGCCCATAGAGGAATATAATTGGGTGAGCACAATGGTGGTATAGGAAAAGAAGCAGAAGGATGAAATAAGGATATGCGTAGATCTCAGGAACATGAATAACGCTTGCGTGCACAATCCTTTCCCAACTCCATTCACTGATGCGATATTAGATAATGTAAGTGGCAAAGAAGCATACTCCTTCACTGTTGGGTTCTCTGGGTACCATCAAATCAAAATCTTGCCTGAAGATAGAAGCAAGACGATCTTCATGACTGAATGGGGATGTTTTTAGTACACTGTAATGCCTTTCAAATTGAAGAATGCGCCTACAATTATTTCATGCTTATTCATTGCTGCATTCAAAGAATTCATCCATAAGTTTCTAGAGGTGTAGTTTGATTACTGGACTATGTTTGGGTAGGTAAAACGCCATGTGGCAAGTTTGTGCTTAACACTAGACACTTGTCGAAGATACTAGATTATGCTCAATCTAAATAAATGTTTGTTTTGTGTCCCTTTTGGGACTTTGTTGGGTCATGTGGTATGTAGACAGGGGTTGATGTTAGACCCCGCGAAGATCGCAGTGATAATTAACCTAGAGGTGCCAAGGAGTGTGAAATAGCTGCGTGCAACATTGGGACATACTGGTTACTATAGGATGTTTATTAAGGGCTATGCCCAGATCACCGTGCCTATGGAGAAGTTGTTGAAAAAGGATTTCACGTTCTGTTGGAACGAGGACTGTGAGAAAATCTTGGATGTGCTAAAAGGAAAAATGGTCACTACGCTGATTTTAGTCTTCCCATATTGGAAGGAGTTTCATGTACATGTAGACATGTCATGTATAGCACTAGGAGCAGTACTGACATAGGATGGTGAAGGATAATTGGACCATCCTATAGCATTTGGAAGCAGGCAGTTATCCAAGGCTGAGAAGAACTATTCCACCACCGACCGTGAAGGACTAGCCATGGTATACACTCTCCAGAAGTTTAGACACTATTTCTTGTGTGGACAATTGAAGATGTATATGGATCATTCTGCATTTGAAATACCTGGTCAATAAGCCTGTGTTGGGGGGGGAGAATCTACAGGTGGTTGTTATTGTTCCAAGAGTATGATTTTGAAGTTATTGTGAAGCCTAGACAACTAAACGTGAGACCAGATTATCTGTCGCACATCAAAACAAGAGAAGATCCCACTAATTTGGAGGAAGTATTACACTTCCTAATGACAGGAACTACCCCAGAAGGCTACACCACCCAGCAGAAAAAGGAGTTAGTGGTGCGCATGGCAAACTTTTTTGTAATTGTCAGACATATGTAGAAAATGGAGTCTGATGAAGTATTGCGATGATATGTACCGAAGTTTGAAAGAAGCAGTATCCTCATAGATGCTCATGGGGGTGTTGTGGGAGGGCATTACGCAGGAAGGGAAACCATGCAGAAGATTCTACGCGTAGGGTTGTCATGGCCAACCCTCCGTAAGGATTCAAAAGCATATTACAGGGCATGCGACATGTGTCAAAATACTTGAAAGCCATCGTGAAGAGATGAGTTGCCTCTGAACCCATAGATTACATTACAACCTTTCAAGAAATGGGCAATAGATTTTGTGGGACCTATTCAACCTCAAGGAAAGAAGATGGGAGCAGAGTACAATATCACTGCAACTGAGTATTTGACTCAATGGGTGGAGGAACAGCCTATGAAGGACTGCACAAGCATGACCACTATGATGTTTCTCTTTGAGTATGTACTAAAGTGATTTGGGTGTCCAAAGATTTTGATGAGTGATCTTGGTATGCACTTTCTGAATGAAACAATCAGCGCGCTGATGGAGGAATTTCAGGTATATCACTAGAAAAGCATGCCTTATCACCCACAGGCTAATGGGATGGTGGAAGCATTCAATAAGGTACTAGAGAACGCACTAACCAAGGTTTACAATGCTTAGAGAAATGATTGGGACTTGTGCATACCCACAATACTATGGGCTTATCAAATGACATGAAAAAAGCTAACTGGACAGACACCCTTTAGGCTTGTATATGGTGTTGAAGTAGTGATGCTAATGGAGTACATTGTGCCTAGTCTATGCATAGCAGCACTCATAGGTATGAGGACCTTGGAGCCCTAGAAGAGAGGCTCGCGTAGCTTTCCGAGCTTGAGGAAGAAAGGTTTCTGTTTGGATTTCACCAACAGGTCCAAAAGCTGCACAAAAAAACATGGCATGATCAACACATTAAACTATGCACCTTTAAGGTAAATGATCTATTTTTATTATATGACAACAAGTTTGATAAATTTCTAGGGAAATGTAGGATGCACTGGCTAGGGCCCTACGTCATTCAGGAGATTACCAACGGTAGAGCAGTTCCATTGGTTAAATTGAATGGAGATCTCTTCCCAAGAAAGGTGAGTGGCGGCTGATTGAATCCATACGCTGGTGATCCGACCATGTGACTATATGAAGGTAGCATAGTCTTAGCACTCCAGGTAGCTGAAAGGAAGCATAGGACTATAAACTACACTACCCAGGTTGGGACACCGTGCAATCGGGGGATTGCGTGGAACGAGGGGATGTCATAGGGTTTGCAACAATGTGGAGAGAGTTGCACTACCTAGGGAAAAACTATGCAGGTCAGCTGGAAAGTGACCGTTAAAGTCACTGTTCATGATTTGACAATGAAAACATGGCCAAATGGAGCTGGCGAGCGTCATTTAGGATGAAATTTATGGGTAATATCCTTGAAAATATGTTGCCAATATGACATTAATGAACGAATTTTGGGGGGAATGGTTGGATTTGAATTCAAAATGGCTTATAAATTACATGTGGCTACCCAACGAAAAACACTTGGCATTTTGGGCATTGAGTTGGTGACCTCTCAGATGTGCATTAACTGCACATTTTTTGAAGAATTTCTTGACTGGCCAGCATTTGACCGATTTCCAGAGTCTAAGCGCAATAACATCCATGATATTGTCCCAGGATCAGAAGTTATGGACCCCGAAGCAGTGACACTCGAGGGGGCTATGGCAGAATTCGTTATGGAGGTAGAGGGAGCTTCTCTAGAGATTGGAGAGGTACTAGCTAAAGTCCCCAAGTCACCAAGAATGCCTAGACCAAAGCCTAACCCGAACAAGGAGAGTACGAAGTATAAGAAAGGAAAGCAGTCTCCGACACTGGTGCACGCGTTGCTTAGAAGGAACCCACAGAAGGACAAGCCCACCACACAGGAAAAGGGAAAAACTAGTAACTTGGAACCGAAGGAAGAAGAAATTGTTGACATCTTGATGGATGATGAGGATATGGGGGAGGAAGTGGAGGACCCTGAATTTGATGGTTCTAACCCTATTACTAAGTTGCCCGAATACATCCCTCCACGCAAGGGAAATACTAAGGTGCCGAAGGACATTGCCTTGCACATATCTCTATTGTTGGATGAGATTGTCTTTTAAGGACCATGCTTTGTGTGGGTTCCACTATTTAAATTGGAATACTGGGACTTATCTGACATTGAGAAGTTCCTTCACTTTGCGACAAACAAGCTAATGCACCGCGTTGTTCTTACAACTATCAGGATGATTGCGTTGGAACCACGGAAGTGGCTCAAGGGTGTAGACAAGGCAGGTCTGCTCAACCTACTATGGGTGCCACACTAAAATCGCACACCCATTACATTATTGGTAATCAAGCAACTACTATGCTTGGTGCATGATGGGTGTCTGTGGTTGGAGGAGCCGATAACCATCCTGGTAGGTTATCCATAAGATCACATGGTTGCCATATAAAAGGGATAATCTGGCCATGATGTTTGGTAGAAAAGGTGGCGAGCATACCCTCGTAGAGGCCATGAAGGAGAAATTCAAGCTCGTGAAGAAGTTGCGAGGCTATGACATGTCCAGTATCTGTGATCTTGTGGTCAAGGCAGCCATGCATATTTTGGCAGGCAATTTTATGAAGAAGTGTCACACAGATGAAGTTTTGGCACCCATCATTGCCCTAGCAGCCCAATGCGCAAAGGGAGTTTAGTTTAATTGTGCGCACTATCTCTGTGATGAGTTCCTCACGAACTGCCACGAGGCACAAGAGCTCAGCAAGACCTTCCACTATGCATGGCTTTTTCTATCCATTGTGCTCATAGATTGGGAGATACTTGAAGACAGTCAATTCCCCTTGGTCACACCAGACTCGTAAGAAGTGGGGAAGTATGCTTCACTGTGGGATACCAAGAATGTTCAACACATCAAGGATAGCAAGATATTTTAGATCTTGATGGAAATGAATATACACATGGCTATCAACCACAAGCCGCGATCATTGCCTACTACTTTTGCCAAACTACAGGGGTACGTGGAGTTCAAGGCAGACTTTCAACATGTATCGATCAGGGCATGAAAGCACCCTAAGAAGAAGTGGCATGACTTTACTTACTTGGCAACTAATGATGTGATCGATGTCATTCTTGATCACTGGCTGACAGAGTGGTGAACTACCTCATACTCGATAGTGGGATCGAGCAAGTCCACCATGCAGTGCAAAATGGAGGACGCCAAGCTCAAGATGGTGCAGCTGGCTAAGAAGAGTAGGAAGGAGGCTGATGACAAAGCCCAGGCAGAGTGCAATGCCACACAACAGGTGGAAGAGTAGATAGGTGGAGAAAAGTGTGGCTCTGACAAAGGTCTGCGGTTGCCCTCGCTTGAAATAGAGGAAGAAACAGACAAGCAGATAGACTAGCACAGAACAAACCCACAGATGGTGTCATTCCATATCAAACATTTAAGAGGACAGGAAAAAGTTGGGCTGCGGAAGAAATCCAAGGATAGTAAGACATCGCTAGAACCAATCACCCTAATATAGGGAGATTTGAACAACATTGGAGATACAGTATGGGACGTCAGCGCAGAGGTACTACAGTAGTTAGAGCAGCAAGAACAACAAGTATTGGGGGCCATCAAGATGGGTCTGCATGAGTTGCAGATCTGTGCATCACAAAACGCCGCGACGTCCACCAACCTTCCCATCGGTACTTCAAAGGCCACCAGGATGTTGCACGCAAAGGACTCCCAAGTGATAGCGTTGTCGGAGGGATCATTAGCCACATAGATCAAAGTTGACAGGCCTACAGTCAACACCCTCAAGGGACTAGGACGACACTTGGCAGCGCTTCCTAGCGAGGCGCTTCACCTATTGCAGGATTGGGTGATCATAGAGTTGGGGGCCCGCAAAGAGCGTGATTTGTAGCTGATCAGTCAGCAGAAGATCAATAATGTGCAAATAGCCCTACAACGAGACTCTACCATCACCACCATGATCAATGTAACTGACTCAAAAAAGCACATAGTTCAATTCGTGGAGGAAGCATGTTGAATGGTCCCAGAGTTGGCCATTCCTGAGGGAGAACTGGCAGAGGTGCGCATTCGCAAACTTCCTAAGGGGGCACGTGATGCTTGCATAGAGTTGGACAAGGTTTAGTTGGAGTGGAACCTCCAGATTGTAGAGTTGCAGTTTAAGGCCTAACCTTCAACTCCGCTGGAAGTAAAGGAGCAGCATGCAACCACTATCATATATGTGATTGCGGCAGTAGAAAATGCAGTAGCAGACTGTACAAGGCTATTTGAACAATCGTTTGATGTCCTAACCAGTCTACAAGAATATCCTAAAGTACAAAGGATGGAGAGAGAGGCTCAAGAACTGCAGCAACACTATGATGAGGTGAAAGGAATAGTGTGCACTATTTTCCTTAGAGACTTGCGAAGCTGCAGTAGGTCAAAACACTAAAGGAATAGGTAGATGTAGCTTAGCACAAAGTGGCAGTGTTGAAGGCACACTTGAAGCCTTGGCTAGATGAGGCCTATTTGATCATGGCCTCCATTAAAGGCAAGATTGCGAGTCTGTAGGTGACTCAGCAGAAGCTTCAGGCTGACAGTTCAAGACCAGCGATAGAGAAATTTCTCGAAAAAGTGAGGCAGACGGCCACGCAGTGCACGATCGAGGTGGTAGTCATATAGGTCGAGATGGGAGGTCTTTGCACCAAGATCTCCACACCCATAGAGTGACTCAAGGGTGAGTCGCCATGTTTATGTTGGGGGCCTATTGAACACGGGTCCCCCCAAGAGCAATTTTGGGGCTAAAAGCCCGTGTTTTGGGACAATTTGTAATAAAGTTGTAAAGTCTCCACATTTTGTGGTTGTGGAGTGTGAAGGTGTCAAGATTCATAAATGGTTGTCCACCCTTATTTTTTAAAGTGTCAAGTCGGTTGTAAAGATCTACCCATGGTCTGCGGACCATGAGATTGTATAAAAAGGAGCTAAGTAAGTAAGCTATAAGTATTGAAGAGTGAAGAGTTAGTAGCGAAGTAGAGTGAAGAGTTCTAAGTGTTCTCAGGTCTTAGCATAGGTAAAGGCTCTGTATCTAAGTGCGCAAAGGCCTAAGGTAGAATTCCATAGCTAAGTGCAAACCCCTGTAGTTGTGTGCGCAAGGTGGATAGAGTCTGTATTAAGGTGGAAGATATCAATAAAGAAAATTATTCTACAATTAATGCGTATTTAGTCTTTGTTAATGCATTTGAT
This sequence comes from Pinus taeda, assembly GCA_000404065.3. NCBI lineage: Eukaryota > Viridiplantae > Streptophyta > Pinopsida > Pinales > Pinaceae > Pinus > Pinus taeda. The sequence continues at coordinate 26,042 of APFE030979334.1, forward strand.
TATATTGTGTTACAATTTGGGTTTATATTACAATGTTTATTTGATGTGCAAATGTATGTGATTATAATTGTTAATTGAACGCGAGTAAAAATATCAGTTTACACGATGATAACTGTGATTGATTGGTAGAATAAGTAGACACTTGAGATAACTTGGGATCCTATAAAATACATCATCATAGAAGCGTGAAAGTACCTGAACCGCTAGTTACGACTACGCGAATTTCAATCGTACACCTTCGCAGATGGAGGTAATCAAGGGTGGGATAGAAGGTAGATCAATAAGCCCTAAGTGTTAGTGACCTACGCAAAGGCATGGGTAGGGGTGTAAACCGACATCATGACCATCTCAAGGTGCGAAAACTTAGTTCCATCATCCCCCCATAATAATTTGGGTGAGACTTCAGTCTGCGCTCCACAGGCTGATGCTAAAAGGGCCAGTAGTTTAGGGATTTGTTTGGATGATTAACGTTGAACCTGGGTTAGGGCCCACAAAGCCAACAGGGGACCCCATCCCAACACCCTTGCACTCATAAGTGAGTTCAAGGTGAATGATGAGCAGATGTTCATGGAGAAATCTCAAGTGCTGAAGGAAAAGGAGGACCTGCAGACATGAAGTAAAAGCCTAAAGAGAGCAATAGAGAAAGCCTACAAATCAGTTCTAGAATTGAACATCCCAGAGGATGCCACAGCTTCAGTAAAAGTCCACAAGTTAGTTGCTACAGTTCATGTGTCAAAGGATGAGATCAACACGGTTACTTTTTATTTTCAAATGAGATATCAAAACTACAACTCAAGTTACAACCAACTACTCCGCCAAAGGTTTGGGAGCAACGGTGAGTAGTGATCATGGAGAACATGAAGACTTTAGATACTGCAATCACAAACAATACAAATTTGTTTGATCAAGAAATGGAGTTGTGAATGAACTTGTAGGACGACTTGAACTTGCAGAGGCTGAAACAATATGTCAAGGAGACACAACGCAAGTATGATGAAGTTTGAGAAACTACACACACTTTGGCACCAGTGCAACGCCTTGCCAATTTGCAGGAAGACAAGTAGTTGCAAGTATAAACAAAAGAATTACATAGAAAGGAGGCCCTTTTAATGGCCAAATTACAACTATGGATAGAGGAAGCCTTCCATCTTACTCTATCGCTTTAGGAAAAGCTAAAGGTGCTTTAGCAAACATAGAGGACAATGCACCTAATATTGGAAGGCCGGACAATAGAGAATTTGGTAGAAGAAGTGCACTAGGCTATGGTGCAGAGCGTTGCTGATAATGCAACATTATAGGTCGAGCTAGGTGGTCTCCATAGCAATATAGAGGTGCCAACTGAGTGACTCAAGGGAGAGTCACCATATTTGTATTGGGGTATTGTTGGGATAAGGTCCCTAGGGCTAGTTTTGGGGTTAGTTAACCCAATTTTTGTAAATTTTTTGTAAAAGACACAAAGTCTTTGCAAAATGTGAATGTGGAGCGCGCAGCTAGATAGGAGTCAAAGGGGTTTTAGCCCCTTGTCTGGGTAAGTAATAGATCGGTTTTGAGACTCACCCATGGTTCATGGACCATGGTATTGTATTGAAGAAATCTATATATAGTTGAGTCATAGCAAGTCTAAGAAGTAGCGGAGGGTAGCTAAGTCACGATAGAGACTATTTTGGGAAAGTGCTAAGGAAGGAAGTATCTGCTTCCTGTACTTAGGCGAAAGGGGAAGGCTCCTACTGCTGAGTGCGTAGGAGGCCTTGGTAAGTCTGTAGTGTAGTGCACATGCCCCTGCAACTAAGTGCGCAGGGTAAAGGAGTATGTAATCTGAACATTGAAGCTTAATAAAGACCAATTCTAAAGAAATACTTTGCATCTATGTATTATTGTGAATTCTATTAAATTCATGTTTTTTCACTTACTAATGTGTTTTCCATGAAATAATGTATAATTTATGAGCGAATCTATTGAATCTATAATAGTTATGCATGAATTAAGTGATTATCTATGTTTGCGAAGTTAAGGGTTAATTCTGTTACGATTTTTGACAAATTGGGTAGATTTGCATGAAGGCAGATCTAGGTCTAGTAATTAGTGCATGAAAGTGGATGATTTGCATCTTTAGGTTCTGTAAAGATTGATCGTAGACCTTCATGAAGGTCTAGAAGCCATTTCCTTAGAGTTATAATGTTAGACCATAGAAGGATATTGATCTGCATGAATGCTGATCTGGCTACAAGAGCTAACAACTTATCACGTTGTCTCTGGATGCAAAAACCTGGTTCTAGCATCCCCGAATACTACTTTCGGTGAGACTGCAGTCTGTGCTATGTGGGTTATTGCTCAAAGGGCTAGCAGTTAAGGTTTTATTGGTTGGCGTGAACAACTCTGAACCTGGATCAGGCCCCCTTAAGCCAACACTATTTTATTTGAGGATCATCAAAATGATATGGATGGTATGCATAAGGTTGTTTATATAGGAGATGTTAGTGTTCAGACTCAAGATGAAATTCCTCAAGAAAAACTATCAAAGGTTATATTTGATTTGTTTGATAATCAAAAGATTAGTTTTCATGCACACAATATGGATGCCATGTTTGAAGGTGTTCAAAGATGCATACATGTTTTTGTTGATTTACATGGAAAGGAAGACAAATCTATTGTTTCCTTTTTATTTAATCATGTTCTTCGAATTGAAAACATAGGACAACAAAAGCCATCAGTTATTAATGAATTCAGCCCTCATGGTTTTACTCATCAAGAAGAGGTGATTTTTAATGATTATAAAGATCATTTGGTAAGTCTTTTCCAGTCATTAGTGAAGGTGAAGTTTCTTTCATTTGTAAGCTCAAGTGATGGATTCAGTTTTTATTCTGAGTTGCCCATATATGAATCCATCACTTGAGCTTACAAATGAAAGAAACTGAGGTGTTGAATCAGCTCTTTGTCTAGTTATACTGAAGATTTTATATTGCTTGAATTAAGCAGGTGGATCTTTAGATGTTGGAATATGACATAAATAAGCTTGCTGGCCAAGCATTTCCTTCTGGTTTAGATTACATGTTGCAGTTTTATTTTCATTTTGGTGAGGTGGGTTTGATGTAGTCTCTAGATTGTGATCAACCAAATGGTCAGGAAATTGGTTTGTTGGTTCTTTTTTGCACCACAGGGGCGCAACATCCCCATTTGAGCCAATGTTATCCATGATAACTCACTAAAATAATTTTTAGTTTTATTAGTCAAGGTTTTCCACCAATGATCTTTTCATTTATCTATTGTTTTTCTGAAAGAGGTTGTTGTGCTTTATATTTGGAGATAAAGGAGGAAGAACAGGTCCATTCTATTTGTTTTGGAAAAATTCCCATATTCCCAAATTCTCATCCCAATACACCCATTCCCACTCTAGCCATGTTTCCCATTTGTATATTTTAATATCATAAACCATGTCAAAAGTCCCATATTAATATATAACTATTTCACATATTAAAGTCCCAAACATTAAGCCTGCACTACCCCCAATGCAATAAACGAGAACCCACTCCTTGACGTGAAATAGCATAAAATGCAATCTAATAAGATGTTGGGTCCACCCATGGTTAACCCTAGCACACGTTCCCACTCCTAATCACAATCCCATTTTAATCCCATCATTCTAACGCCTCCTCCCCTGCTATGTTTCTCTTTATTGATGGGGGGGGGGGGGGGTCCAAAAATGTTGTTTCCCCTCCAGTACATGTCCTCCCCTCATCATTTCATACCCCTCCTCAATACCATAAACCACTTTGACCCCCCTCCTAAAATGGTTTTCCTAGCTCCTTCCATAACCCATAATCCCAGTTATGTCACCATGTTATACACATATTTGGGCACTGCAACCCCAATCATATATGTCGATAAAACAAGGGCTCTTTAACCCCTAAAAGTGTTGTTTCATACCCTAAAGGATCATGGCCAACTGATTACATCATTTCCCAGAAGTTCCACCTGAAAAACTACTTAGAACTGGCCAAAACTAGGCCATACTGACTGCTCCATGGTCAAGGTGTGATGCATATTGGTTGCTACACTAGCCAGGTGCGATGAATACTGAAAGAGCCTTCTATGGGGTGTGATGAGTGAGAAGAGACAAATGGAAGAGACACTTTGCTAAGTGGATGCTCATAAAATCTTCTAGAAACTTCTCTTGTGACACTTGCCTCTCTGAATTCGCCCAGGGATGAGTAAGAGATCAATGAAATATCCAAGTGGAACCAAGAACTATCAGTGGAATGACACTAATCAAAAATCAAAACCTAACTCACCCCCTTGCAAGACATCTATATATGGATCCCTCATCTGAGAGATCTAAGGGCTGGAATTTTGTATTTTGTAAGGAAGTGTTGTTGGTTTTTCTTTGAGAAGGAACATTGTATTGTTGGGTGATCTTGCTTTTCATGAGATGAAGAGGACTTTGATGTTGGGAGGATGATGTTGGATTAGATAGATGGGTTCTAATCCTCTCTTCTACTATTAATAAAGTTATTTGAGTTTTCATCCATATAATTGTGTATTCGTGAATGCAATTGTATGGTCAATGTATTTCTAATTCTGCATTGTTTATGGTGTTATAGATCGAGATGCTTTGGTGGTGTTTTGTTGCTTCGCCTCTACAGGTATTCTCTAAAGTGGGACAAGTAGGAGAATGGTGGCAAGCTCTATCAAGGGAGAGAGGAAACAAGCTAGGAGCCAAGTGGAAGATTTAGGTTGGTACTCTTTGCTTCTCTCTTATCTACCATACATAAAGGAAATCACAATTTACTTTGATGGTTTGTTTCTAAGATAGCTACCCATCTTAGTGGGATTAGCAGATTGAAAAGACACTAGTTTTCCCAGAAACAAAATGGTGACTCCACTAGGGAGCGATTAGTTTGTTTGTTTGTTATTGTTGTTTGCTTTATAAACTACAGATGGAGACTGCAGTTAGCCAGCTAGCCTTTGAACTGCTCTTGCTATGCAAGTGCAAAGTAGATAAATGTTGCTTCCGTCAATCTCCGGGTTGGTTTATTAACTGAACATCTGACTTGTAAACAGCCTATGTGCCCTTGTAGTAGCTCAATAACCTCCTAATATCATACCCCTATACTTTGTTTTTACTGTCTATCATAGCTTCGATGAAATAACTGAACTTAGCTGAAAATTTTGAGCAAAAACCCAACTCAGTTTTGCTCCTTGGCCCATCGCACTGTCTGTAATTGGTAGCCTGTATGCATTGCACCTCCCGTGCGTTACAGGTGAGATGCATCCCTGTTTCCCTTAAGGATAGGTGCGATGATTGAGTGATACTGTTTCTGTCTTTGGAATTTGGTTTTTTCCTCCTTGTTTTCAGCTCTATTCAGTAATTTTGCTACATATGTTCAGTATCTCATTGCTGAAGCCTTCTTCCTTTACATTATTCAGCCTCTATTGATTAGGATTTGTAAATGTTTTTTATGTATTTTTCATCATTTACAGTCCTTCTTTATCAAGAGTAGCTTAGTCAAACTATCATTTTTTGATGCAAAAGTGTCGTAACTATCATTTTGAGTCAAGAAGAAGAGTGTCGTAAAGTCTTCCTCCTCTAGATAGTCGATTGTAATTTTGTCATTGTATTTGATTTGAATTGTCGATATTTGAAGTGTCGAAAGTAGTTTTGCATCTGAAATCAAAAGTGTCGTTTTAGTCTTCCTTTCATTTTGAAAAGAAATTGTTGAAGTGTCACTTTGAAGAAAATAGTTCAGATCTGTACTTAGTTTTCCTTTTTGGCGTTCTCACATTAAGGAAACAGAAAAACAAATACATGCATGTGCATTTGCATTTAGACTGCATGTGCAAAATTATTTAGGAAAAGTGCATTTAGTGTGTGCTCTTTGCTCTCTATTGAAAGAATCATACACTTCTTTCCTTAGTAGCTAGGATTTTCATTGCTAAAAGAAAATAAACGATTGTTTATCATTTTAGATTGCATATTTAGGAATTTTATATCTACATCAAGCGGTGAACCTTGAAAGACAAACTTCTAAAAAAGATCAACTCTAAAATAAATCTCAATGAACATAAAAATGCTTTGGAACCTAATGCAACACATCTAGAAGTCTAGGCTAGAGACGTGTTTCGGCGTCATAACACCTGGTAACTATCATTTTCATTGAAGGTTGGGTGATTCCTCCTCTTTGATACGACAAGCGCTAGTAACGACTTGTGCTCCCCGTACTGTCGAGTATATATTGGGAGACTACAATAGGATGATATCCATTATCCTTAGGAAGTCTTGTCTGCCACCCTATCGATTGCAATGCATCGAACACAACATTCGGGAAGATTGACTATCGTATGTAAAGTCCTTGGTAATTTCTCTTTAATTTACGACCAAGGTGTATATTGCAGTTTTGCGATTGGTTTGGTAATCCCTCTGTCTAGATTTCTAGAGTAGTCACTTTCATTCCTTTTCGACTCCTTAAAAGAAAAGGTCCATCTGAGCACTTGTCACTTCAGGCTCATTAAAAATCAAAGGAAACTAGAGTCATCTTTAGCTTTTTCTCGACTCTTAAAAATTGAAAAAGAAAAGTTGTGTCAAAGCATCATAAAATTTATTTAATTCAGAATAACTTTTTCCCTTTAATTTTTGAGTTGATCAAGTAGTCTGAAATCGTGGAAGAAAGTCAATTAAAACCCCATCGTTCACGGAAACTAGTGAGTCAACCATCTTTGACTCTAGAAATGAAACCATTCTGGGCAAAACGGTCTCGTTTAACTAAGTCGAATTCTTCTGGTTTATTTGAAACTTGTGTTTCAACATCATCAGAGACTCCAGTTACTCCGATCTTTTCTGGTACATCTACCTTTACAGAAGAATTTCTGCAGTTACAAGAGAACATTAGAACTGATCTTAGTGTAACGGTAAACACTTCTATCCCTGAACAAACTCCATCTAGGGCTGATCCAAAAACTAAAGTTCACTTACCTGAACATCTCGAAATTGAGTTCCAGAATTCAAAAGGTGTCACCCCTCCAGTGCCTGTTACTACAGAAGCTATACCTTCTTCGACTCTAGAAATATTTTACGGACCTGACGATCTACTTCTTCCACCTGGACTGATTACTATAGAAGATATTGTAGAGGATCTTCCATCTAGTACCCCATTGCATTTTGGAACTGGGATCCACCAATATCCTTCTACTACTCAAGTTAGTTCTTTTAATCACCCTTCATCGCAAGTTCCTGTCGAATCGATAGGAAATCTTTTGGATAGACTAAATATGTCTGAACAACCATCAACATCTAGGACTGTGTCATCTGATACAGCAACAACAGAACCTCCTGCTGCTACTCCAACAATGTTTGTTGGTATACCATCTATCCCAACTAGTTATCAACTGCTAGATGGAGTCTACCCAGGGACTATTTTGATAGCATGGTCTGTTCCTATTTGTTCATCTAGAATCCTATCTGGAATTTTTTATGTTGAAACTCAACAAATTGATCCTTCACATCAATATCAGTTTGGGAAGTCTAGTCTCCAAAGTCCAGTCTATCCTTTGAACACTGGATTGCTGCCATATGGGGGGCAGTATGATTTTTCATTGTTCCCTCTTGGAGAACAACCATATGAGAGTTCACAACAAAATTCAAGTCAAACTGGAATTATGTCTAGTGGTTGGGTACCAATACTGCCTCAATAGCCAAAATTTGTATATTCAATGCAACCAAATCAACCTGTATAGAACATTCCCACTACGCTTGCTATTGTGACTATGTCACAATTACAAGCACTACCTATTGTAGGTCAACCTCAAGTCTCTCAAGTCGTAATACAACAGCCTCTTGTCTCCACGGCTCACTCACAACCTCAGATTAGTGCCTCCTTAACTAGAATGACTCAGGCTCAAACAGGTACTATCACCCCTCATCTTGGTCAAACATCCAATATTGGACAACAGCAAATGGTCCAACAACCATGGCTGATACAATATCAACAATTGCAATTCCAACGAGCTTACCAAGGACCTCAGCAGCAAAGCTTTGCAGGTAATGAACAATCGTATTTTCAAAATAGTTATCAACAACCATTCTATAATGGTTATGCCCATCAACCTTATCAAAGTTATCAACGTCAAATACGTTATGCTAGTATGCAAAGACCTGTTGTTCAGGCAATCCCATCTTATCCTGGGTATGCTTCGCCAAACCTGAATCAACATTTTCCTTTTGTAGCAACTTTAGAATTACCTGATTTGAATCGGCTGACAAATGATCCAATTGCTTGCACCCCTTCGTGGCCAGTGATTCCTCATGAACTTCGCTCTGATATTCTTAAATTCAATGGAAATCTGGGTGAAGATCCATTGAATCACGTAATGACTTTTCATTTATGGTGTTCATATAACACCCTCAATGATGATTCTATTAGGCTTCACCTTTTTCAGTGAACGCTAACTGGTTCGGTAGTGAAATGGTATATTGAATTGCCTAGAGCTTCATTTGACAACTTCAACACCCTCGCCACTACTTTTTTAACCCACTTTCAGTTACCCATAAGGTAGGAAATGAGAACAGAACTCCTTACCAACTTTAAACAGACAACAGCCACTCACATATCTGATCATATTCATGAGTGGTGACATCGTCATCAAATGGTAAAGACATATGTTCCTGATCAGCTTCTAGCTGAGTGGTTTATTAAGTCATTGTTACCTTCTATTACAGAAGATGTGGCCAAGGGAGGAGTTGTCATTGAAGAGTAAGTCATTTCTTGTGTACAATATTTAGACTTGATCTATACTCAGTCTGGCATTCTCTATGACAAAATCCCCGACACTCCTAGACCAGAATTTTCTGTTCCTCCCCTTCCAAATCAAACATGGACTCTTATGCCAGTGATGGCGTGATTGGTACATCAAGTACACAAATCGCAAAGGATTCATCTAGCAAAGCCCTTTTAGTTTCTAGTAAAAAATAAAATGACAAACTTCTTGCCTCAGAGGTTAATACCGTGTCATCTAACAAGGGCAAAGAACCAAAGCAACCAGAGGGCAAGAAGAAAGGGAAAAGAAAAAAGAAGAAACAGGAGATTCAACTCCTCAGAAATCTTCTGGAAACCCTGTTGGGTGAAGGAAACCTAATCAGCCATGCTTCATATGTAAAGAGGACCATTATACAAAAAATTGTCCACATCGAGCTGAGGTCACAAAGTTCTTGAAGATGTCAAGTACCTCGGCAGTATTGACTGATCCGTTTCCAAACTCGAAAAGCAATCTGGTTGCTATCGATCATGCTTCCCATCCCAAGTGCTTATGTTGTCCATTTTGAAACAGAAAAATGATACTTTGATATTGACAAGGAATAAAGATTATGGGGATCCATAGATGTGGAACAACAAGGCTACAAATCAACCCAGTAGTGCGATAACAACTTCATCAGAAGTTTTTCCACCCATCATTCCTGAATTAAGTGTAAAGCTGCTAAATGGAGTAGTATATAAATCGAGATTTAATCCTTGTGCTCGAGCAGCACAAAATTATAATATAGTGGAGGATCTGGCTCAATCGCCATCCACTATGTCAACACTTGAAGTACTGCAGAATTGCCCCTCCCAAAAGCAGGCTTTATTATTAGCAATAGGTGGGATTCACCCAACGGATTCAAATCTTGTGGAATTTAACCATAAAGGATATGAACCTCAGTTACCGACCCAGCTCGCTTTCCTTATACAAGTAAAAGCCCTCAACAAGACTGTTCATCAAATAATCAGTGACAAGGGGGAATCTACCTGTATTATGTCAATGAGTTGCTAGAAAACTTTAGGTTCACCACCCTTGTCACGATCCTCAACAACGTTAAAAGTGTTCAATGGAAGGAAACACATGCCATATGGGATATTAAGTAACTTGCAAGTTGAACTGCGGGACAAGATAGTAGAAATTGAAGTTGACGTCATTGATGGAAACCTCGACTACAATATCTTATTGGGTAGACACTGGATTTATGCTATGGTTGCTGTTGTGTCAACATATTTCAGAAATATTGCATTTCCCTTCCAAGGAGGAACTACAATTGTTAACCAACTAACATTTTTCCCCAACAGTTCACAAGTTACTAGAAGCATTCCATTGATCCATGGAAACTCTCAAACGCTTCAAAATGTCGGAGTAGGTCTCCTAAAAGACCCTTCCTTAATGGGTAATTTTGCCCTTCTGCCTCCGATTAATCTAGCGGAAGTGGCCACAGTGGAAACCTGCCACATGATATCTTCTACATCAGCAAATATTAAGAAGAACTCTGCCCCTTTTAGTAGTGTGGATCATCACCAGGTGTTACCCCCAAGCCCTATAGAATTGTTAAAGCGATCAATTTTCTGGGCATGGGTGGCAAACCCAAATCAACACTTAGCAAGTGTTTGGATAGATAGGTCTCTAGAGTATGGCACCTCTTCCGATCCTTGGTCTCATATACATTCTACAGACGAAGGAATCATTTAGTCAATGATGATAGGAGAGGCACCATGGGAAGATTTCCACCATCGTTCCCATCTTCAAGATAACAATGAAGATTATTCCAGCGACCTTAATCATCCTTCAATTTTTTATTTTCTATCAAATACTGTAAATACGGTGGATTCCAAGTGAAATCTGTCCAATATCGAGGAAACTGTTTCCATTAATATCTTGACCAAAACTACTGTTGTAGAGAATATTCATGTTGGAAAATCTTGTTCTCCTTCAGAACTGGAAATATAGTGTGCTCTCTTTCATGAATTCAGAGATGTCTTTGCATGGTCATATGAAGAAATTCCAGGCATGAATCTAGTATCATTGAGCATGAAATCAAGATGTATCCAGATGTCAAACCAGTACGACAATGGATTCGACCAGTGCACCCAAAGAAAGCCACTGCCATTAAGGCAGAAGTTGAAAAACTTTTACATGCTGGTTTCATTTATCATGTTCCTCTAACAGATTGGGTATCGAATATTGTTCCTGTGATGAAAAAGCAAGGAACAATTAGAGTGTGCGTCGACTATAGGGATGTAAACTAGGCTTGTCCGAAGGATAACTACCCTACACCCTTCATCGACCAAATAATTGATGAATGTGTCGGATGCGAAATCTTTTCCTTCATTGATGGATTTTCCGGATACAATAAAATCAATATCCAGCCACAAAACCAGTTGAAGACTTCCTTTATATTTCCATGGGGCACATTTGCGTGCCATAAACTACCTTTCGGTTTAAAGAATGCAGGGGCAACTTTTTAGAGGACAATGAACTACACCTTCCATGACGTTAAAGACATCGTTCAACCATACCTTGACAATTTACCGGCTCATTCGTGAAGGTGAACTGATCACCCACAGCATTTGAGAGCTATATTTCTGCATTGTTGGCACTACAAGATACGACTCAATCCAAACAAGTGTGTTTTTTGTGTTGGTTCTATTCGGTTACATGGTTTCATAGCTTCTAAGGATGGAATTCAACTTGACCCATTTAAGTTTCAGGCAATCATCAACATGCCTCCACCTTCAAATTTTCTTCAAATTCAGAAACTCCAAGGGAAATAAAACTTTCTGAGGAGGTTCGTTCCAAATTACGCAGAACTTGCTAAAGGTTATATGTGTCTTTTGAATAAAGAAGCACCCTTCAACTGGTATCAGGTTGCGCAAGCCTCCTTTGATGCTTTAAAAGGTTCCCTAGTAAAAGCATCATTAATGTATTCTCCTGACTATTAAAAAGACTTTAACCTATATCTCGCTACTACAAATACAACCATTGCCATGTTTTTAGTACAAGAAGACATTGGAATAGAACATCCTGTGTATTATTTAACCCACAACTTAAATGATACAGAAAGTAAGTACTCTTATGTTGAAAAGCTAGATTTGGCAGTTGTTCAAGTAGTGCAGAGATTTCGACACTATATACTTTTTCGCAAAACTACCTTTTTGTCAGATTACAACCCTATGACTTACATTATGTCGCGTCAATTACTAGGGGGAAAATATTCCAAATGGATAGCCATTTTGCAAGAGTTTGATCTAGAATTCACAAAATCCAAATCAAAGAAATATCTAGTCTTCGTGGAGTTACTTTGTGACCTCCCATCATCGTCCAACGATTTAACATCTAAAGCATCAATCGTGGATGAAACTTTGTTTCTGATATCATCAAGTGACCCATGGTATGGAGATATACTGGTCCATCTCCAAACCCAAACATTTAGGCCTAACACCTCTCGCTATAAACAGCAACGTACTCGATACGAAGCAAAAGACTACATGATCGTCGGTGATACACTTTACCGTGGTGGTGTCGACACAGTTCTCTGAAGGTGCCTCACGCATGTGGAGACCAAAAACGTCATGAATGACTATCATTCAGGAGCATGTGGGGGGCATCAATCTGGTTACACCACTACACAAAAGATCTTATGAGATGGTTACTTCTAGCCTACTATATTCAAAGATTGCATAATCACGGTCAAAAGTTGCCATGCATGTCATATTTTGTATCGAAAAACTAAATTACCACCTGCACCATTGCATCTAGTAGTTGTTGTTGGGCCATTCGCCAAATGGGGCATAGATTTCATGACATGTAACCCCACCTCGGTTGAGGGGCATGGGTATATCATAGTCGTTGTTGACTATTTTACAAAATGGGCTGAGGCGATGCCTACATTAAAAAACAATGGTAAAATGGCTTCTCTTTTCTTTTTCAATCATATAGTCTCTAGATTTGGTGTTCCATAGGCTATAGTCACAGATAATGGATCATGTTTTCGCAATCACATGATGGTTGAATTGGCCGGCAAATTAAGACTGTCCCACAACAATTCGACCCCATATTATCTGCAAGCTAACGGACAAGTTGAGGCCATCAAAAAATTCCTGAAGCACATGCTGCAAAGGATGATTAGGGTCCACAAATGGAAGTGGTACTTAATTCAGTACTCAGCCCTGTGGGCATATAGGACATCAGTGAGAAACGCAACCGGATTCACACCCTTTCAATTGGTGTATGGCCTTGAAGCTCTCTTACCGATTTAGTGTGAAATTTCATCTCTTAAGCTCGCAATCGATCTACTTCCTGAAACTTCGGAGGAAGAGGCTCGTTTCTTGGAACTAATCCACTTGGATGAAACCCGTCATGAAGTCACGCTGGCTAACGAAGTACATAAGAAATGTGTCAAAGCGCAATTTGACAAAAATGTCAAGCCTCGTGTCTTCTCGGAAGGTGACCTAGTCTTGTTCTATGATTAGGACTCAGATAAATTGGGAGCAGGTAAGTTCGAACCACTATGGATGGGCCCCTACATTTTTAAATGAATATTAGCAAAAGGAGCCTATGAGCTAGTAGATTATGATGGGATTCCACTATCGCAACCCTGAAATGCGTTGTATCTTAAGCATTACTATGCTTGATCAAGTGTAGTAGTATCTTTATAGATATTCTTTTGTTACATTTTTGTTTTCGTCAAGAGTTGTCATTTTGGTTAGGTAATCAACTTTGCATTTGTTGCAGATGTCAGACTTTTTGGAAATGTTCATTGGGTGTGTGGACGGAGCTAGTCATAGAACACAGAACCTATCTTCTGCAGCCTGGGCCATTTTTGCTCCAAGCGGTGAGTTAGTGAGTTTCAGAGGGATATGTATTGGTCAATCAATGAAAAACATCGCTGAGTACAGCACATTGATGGAGCTTCTCCCTGATGCCATTTCACATGGCATACACTGACTTGTTGTCAAGCTAGATTCGCAACTCGTCATTCTACAGCTTACTGGCATCTATTCCATTCGGAACCCATCTATCTATCGTATGTTCCTAAGAGTCAGGATTTTGGAAAGATAGATTGATTCCATTCAATATCAACACATTTCCAAAAACTTAAACACATTAACTGATTCATTAGCAAATTATGTGTTAGATAGATATTTGCATCATTTGTAAAAAAAAATCATTTCAAATCAACATTTGCATAAGGATCACATAACTTAACCAAGATAAAACTCCAAAAATCAAAAATATATAACTGTTTATAGTTTTTACAAAAATTTTGTGTCCAAGAAAAAATCGGTCACACAACCAACAAACTCAAAAATGAATGTAGGAAAGCATCATAGGCTAATGATGTTGGTGATAACATGTCACTGCCTGTGTGATCATACACAAGAGCCTAGTCCATCGACTCGGCACGCCAGTAGTATGGCGATGTAACCTCAAAGGTAACTCGTCAAGCCTCACATCTTGAATACCAAGAGTGAGGCCCTCAACCTAATTCTGTAGCACTGCCAAGGTTTCTGCTATGTCCATATCATGAAGGACAGCCGTCCCTACAGCCTCTCCTACTGGAACGTCAGTTTCCGCCCTTGGGCAAATACTGGCCCAACATCTACACAAATATATGAGTTTGATTAGTCTTGATAACATTTAAAAACACTAAAACATTTAAAAAAAAAAAGAAACTGATAAACAAATATATGGTCAAATCATCTTACCCATAACACTCCACTATTCGCCAGCCGGTAATGCCAAATCCGAGTCACCTCGGAAATCCATCCCAATGTATGGATACTCCGAGAAGACCATCTCATGATCATTGAACCACTCAAAGAAGGCATCAGAGAAAGAAATTTGTGACTGACCAACATGTCTGGCCATGAGATCAACCCATCTCTGCATCCATGGTTCCCTCGGTGCTGACAATCCTAATGAAATGTACTGTGGCTGCATCAGTGGAATCCTCTCCAAGGCGAAAGTAGTCAAAATGGAACTGTAGCCAAAGTTCTTGGATCTTCCATTCTTTACCTTGGAGATTTGTTCTTTTATAACCGAAAGTACTGCCTCACACTAGTTGAATACCTTTGGTTTTAGGCATTCCAGGGCATACTGCATATAGGATCTGTTGGCCAAATGAAGAGTCATGCTACCAGCTAATCTTGCAAAGGTGAACAAAATGGTCCTCAAAGACTGATCAATGACATCTCGAATATTGATCTTGCCTTCCCTGCTAGGCGAGATCCATATCTACAAAACTGGGGAATATAATCCCTGACAGACTCACCCCCATGGGCGGATCCTGATAATGAGAGAGGGGCACCATGCCTCGATAACCCCATCAAAAAGTAGATATCCTCGACTATCAATGGAATGGATTTGTCTCTAATCTGGAATACCTGGTTGATCGGATCCCATGCATCATGAAAATATTGCAACAAATTGATTTGTTGTGTCATGCTGGATATGCAGAAGAATTTGAAAAAACCACAGTTTCGTAATGCAGTAACTGTGCCCTGGTCGTGTAACGAAATCTTTTTCTCTTCTTCATGTTCACATTCATGCCATGTGATGACCATATTGATCTGATAAATCTCTGAAACACAAACAAAAGATAAATTAGGATCCCGATTTGAGCAAAAACAGGAAAAAATTTCATGAAAAATCATTGTATAAAGTTTCCCTTCTGCGCCCATCGCACCCTGCCTGTGCACAGCGTGAGATGCATACAGACTGGCTAGTGTCTAGCTCAGTATGCATCACACCATTTGATGCAGGCCAGGAGCAATGGAGGAAGAAATAATTCTTCAAACCCCAAGGGCCTAGAAACAAGGAAAAAGTTGCTCAAAATCAGAAAAGGATGGAATGAAAAGGAAGAGCTCAGGGTTAGCTCCTACCTGGCCTTGATGGTGTAGAGAATAGTCCACCAGATCTCTCGAAATCGGTTGATGAAATTTGAGGGGGAAAACCACTCCAGAGCTCCAAAATCCCAAATTCAAAATGAAATGGTAAAAATGAGTGGTAAAACTACTTTTTATGTTACTATTCACGTACTTCAAGTAAAATGTCAGTTTTAATTCATTTTTTGGGCATATATATGTATTTCTAATCAATTTGATGGAGCAATTGAGCAGGTTGAACAACCGATGAAAGAATCTAGTGTGTCAAATGGTGAACTGAATATCTTTGACCAATATCATGAGCAAAGTTTCGCATGGGGAAAGCTCACTCAAAAATAAACCTACTAATAACATACATCTTTAAATGACTGGCACAAGCAATGTTTCTGCAAGGTTCAAGCTCGTTAAAAAATAAACCCGCCACTGAGCACATATTGGCACAAGGTTTAAGCTCATTAAAAAATAAACCTGCCTTCAGTAAACGACCCTTGTGATTGCCTTGCTATCAGCCTTTTGAGCCTTGGTTTTGTTCTTCCATCACCTCCATTCTTTTGGCTGATCATACGCTTCCACTTGATTGTTTACCCTTTTGAGGAATAGCTGTAACAAGTGATTCTGTTAGCCACCCTCTTCACATTGCCATGTTCTGAGAAGTTCCAAACTTACCTGGAACTAGCAGCTACCTGCAAACATCACTTGTTCCTCATAAACAAGTTTCTTTTAAGATTTTTTTAGACTCATTAAATATGAAAAGATTGCCTAGCTATTGGCCTTTCCAACTCGTTAAAGTAAAGGGAAGCGCCATCCCTCCTATACATTTTAATCTTTTGGAACTAGAGTGATCATCAAACAAAATATTGAGCGCTTGTCTGCTTCAACTCGCTAAAACGATCGAAAAATCATCCCTTTCCTATTATTTTATACTTTTTCGGACTTAAGGGATTATGCTACAAAAAAGGACTGCTGGAGTTTCATTTTCATCCCTTTTCAAACTCTCTAAACATGAAAAGGAACAAGTTATCTTTGTCGTTAAACTTGTTAAAACAATAGCGACAAACTTCTCCACCCATAAAAGAACGAGTTTCATTGTCGCTAGGCTCGCTAAAACATAGCGACAGGTTTTCCTGAAGGGAAAATTATAGAACAAGCATATGTTTTCCTCCTCAAGCTTGACAAAAATAAAGAGGTACCAGTCAGTAATGAGTGGGGAAAAGGGAAGATAACTTGAAGAATTTTATTGGTAGCAGGTCGCTCTTGAACATGACACTTTCACTCCATCACCATGATTGAGTCGGGTTGGGTTATTTCATTCACTGGTCATATCACCATTGGTCCTCCACACCATCCATATTTTGGGGTTAACGCTACCAATCCATTTCAGTGTTGCTGACATGTTCAAGAGAACTCATTCAGAGAATTCACCACCCACCTAACGCCTCATCCACTGCAATACCTTCACCCTCCATTTTTCACAACCGCCATTCCTGAACCTTGTATCATCAGATCATTTTCACCTCCAGAAAATTATTTGCTTCATTTCATGTCGCAAATGTGGGATACTTCAAGGCCCTCCTACAACGAGTCACTTCTTGTCGACATCAACTCATTATCCAAGAAGTTGACTTAGAAACAACCCTTTCAATACTTTGAAGCTTTCATGCCTCAATGGCAAGTTTCTCACTTCCAGCGATAGGTTTACATCAATGGCCTTCAACCAAAATATTTTGTGTGGTGTTTGACATCGACTCATATATTCACACCACGTGAATTGTACTGTAGTACCTTGAGGGTCATTATCCTTATCGGTGATTCCTCTCACGCCTGTTAATAACTTACATCATTGGTGGGTAATCAGGCGATGTCTTTCCATGTTCGACTCCTGAACATCTTTTCACATGGATCAACTTTTACATCAGGAAAAGATTGAACGAGTTTGAAGACCCCAGATCTAGTTTCATCCATCTGGGCTATGATATATTCAGGAAAATAAAGACATCAAATGTACACAGAAGCTGCACAAATGATCATCCAAGCTAAGGGATGATGACTCTACATATAAAGAATCACTAGTTTGCAACCGCAGATGGTTTATCTATTCCATGTACATGAAAATGAATTCATAAAGCTGAGCATGGGAATGCCCACCTCAGCTAGATCATGAAAATAATATGATGATGATTTATTTTATTTTATCTTATACATGTCACCTTCTAATTCGAATACCTCAGATCCTCATGATAAATAATTTCACCCAACATCAAAAGATTATGACCTCATGCTTTAGGGGGCAACTATTATAGACATATTTGGGCATTACAACCCCAATCATATATGTCAATAAGCCAAGGGATGTTTAACCCCTAAAAGTGTTGTTTCATACCCTAAAGGATCATGGTCGACTGATTACATCATTTCCCAAAAGTTCCACCTAAAAAACTACTCAGAACTGGCCAAAATTGGGCCATACTGACTGCTCCATGGTCAAGGTGTGATGCATATTGGCTGCTACACTAGCCAGGTTCGATGCATACTGAAATAGCCTTCTGTGGGGTACGATGAGCGAGAAGAGACAAATGGAAGAGACAGTTTGCTGAGTGGATTCTCATAGAATCTTCTAGAAACTTCTCCTGTGACACTTGCCTCTCTGAATTTGCCCAGGGATGAGTAAGAGATCAATGAAATCTCAAAGTGGAACCAAGAACTATCAGTGGAATGACACTAATAAAAAAACCAAAGCTAACTCACCCCCTTGCAAGACATCTCTATAAGGATCCCTCATCTGAGAGATCTAAGGGCTGGAATTTTGTATTTTGTAAGGAAGTGTTGTTGGTTTCTCTTTGAGAAGGAACATTGTATTGTTGGGTGATCTTGCTTTTCATGAGGTGAATAGGGCTTTGATGTTGGGAGGATGATGCTGGATCAGATAGCTGGGTTGTAATCCTCTCTCCTACTATTAGTAAAGTTATTTGAGTTTTCCTCCATATAATCGTGTATTTGTGAATCGTGTTATTTGTGAATGCAATTGTATGGTCAATGTATTTCTAATTTTGCATTGTTTATGGTATTATAGATCGAGATTCTTTGATGATGTTTTGTTGCTTTGCCTCTACAGGTATTCTCTAAAGTGGGACAAGTAGGAGAGGAGTGACAAGCTCTATCAAGGGAGAGAGGAAACAAGCTAGGAGACAAGCGGAAGATTTAGGTTGGTACTCTTTACTTCTCTCTTATCTATCATACATAAAGGAAATCACAATTCAATTTGATGGTTTGTTTCTAAGATAGCTACCCATATTAGTGGGACTAGCAGATCGAAAAGACACTATTTTTCCCGGAAACACACCCTCCACTTCCACTTCACCACCACTCCCCTACTACCATGTAGCTCCTTTTACCTATCACTTCCCACCAATGATCCCAACCGTACATTCACGTCAGCTCCCGGCCTCCATCCACATGTGCCAACCCAACCATGCATGTGCACTCCCTTCCTAATAATATGTTCATTCCCTCTAATCCCCAACTACCATGTGGCCCTCCTACTTTTCTTCGTAAATTCAAACCACAATGGGATTTCTTAATTGATTAACAACTCATATCAATGAAGGCTTTTGCTCTGTGAGACAACAAGAGTATTTTTCAGTATTTCTTCAGCAGCATGGTCATTAAAGAGACAACAAGAAAATAGGGCAGAGACAAAGTGGAACAATAATGGTACTTTCAAACACATTTCCCACAACAAACAACACAGCAGAATTCGAAAGGTCAGATTCTCTAAACTTCCACAAATACAATGCCAACGCTACAACAATTTCATTTCCCATTAAAATTGTAATTGTCAAATAGGCTTTGTTCATATTACTTCCATTTGTATTTGAATTCTATTGTAACAAAAATTCTGATGAAGTCTCAAATTTTTATTAATCAGATAGGAACAGGTCTCTTGAACAATGGATTGAATCAGGCCCAGGTGGCAAGATATGTAAAGAGACCTTCCCCTATAAATATGTATATTTTCGACTCTATACATGGGATGTATGATAGGAGAACCACGGTTATATTGTTTATAATTAATAGAGATTATAGTTTGGAGAAATTTTGTTTTAACCTGAGATTCGTTCCAGTTTCATTCCCATCCTGTCGTATTCATTACATATGTGGCTAGATTGCATGGTGTTTTAAAGAAGATTGTGTCATATAGGGATGCAAAGTTCACTTCAAAGTTTTGGAAGGATTTATTTATAGGTTTGGTCACAGAGTTGGCCTTTAATATAACTTATCATCCTTAGACAGATGGACAGATAGAAAGGGTTAACATGATATTGGAGGACATGTTGAGGATGTATGTGATGCATCAATAGAAAAAGTGGGAAGATTATCTCCCCTTTGTAGAGTTGACATTCAATAATGGTTATCAGGAGTCTATGAGGATGAGTCATTTTGAGGCATTGTATGGGCGGAGTTGTAACACTCCCATCAACTGGAGTGATCTGGTTAATAGAGTGTTGATTGGACTAGAGATGTTGGTAGAAATGGAACAGGAAATGAAAGTTATAAATAAAAATATAAAGGAAGCATGGGATAGATAGAAAAACTATGCCAATCGGAACAGGTTGTTCAAGGAGTTCCAGGTTGGGGAATAGGTGTACTTGCGCATCAAACCAAAGAAGAGCTCCTTACAGATTGAATCATGGGCCAATATGGCACCATAATTTTGTGGACCCTTTAGTATCATTGAGAGGATTGGGCTAGTAGCCTATGGACATGAACTGCCTCCGACAGTGAAAATCAATGATGTTTTCCATGTATCATTGCTTAAGAGGTATGTTAAATATGTTAATCATGTGATTGAATGGTCTATATTGCAGGTGGAACTAAATGGAGAATTCCATCCAAAGCCTCAGTGTATATCACATGAGAAGGTGGTCATTCTCCAGAACCAAGAAATTGAGAAAGTTAAAGTGCATTAGAAGCACTTTGGGCCTGATGAAGCTACATGGGAGATGGCGGATCAGATGTGGGTCATGTATCCTTCCTTGTTTGCTGGTTGAGGCAAAGTAGTTTTGGTATGGTTTTTTGGGTATATGTCTTGGTATATGTTTTGGTTATTTTGCTATATGTACATATGTATATGGACGTAAATACCGCCATGAGCTATGTTATAAAGCTCCAATAAGAGGTATGGGCATCATGTCATTATGATGTCATATTATTATGTTGTTATGTTGTTTTGCTTTTAGTAGGGTGATCATTGTAAATACTGCATCGATCTATGTTATAAAGCTTTATGGGCAGTATGTTTTATTTTCAGCGGCTTTGCTTAGGTCTTGGTGTGGTTTAACACCGAAGATGGCGTTCCCCAAGGGGGAGGGTTCTCTAACAACCCTAATGAAAATTCCTTGTAATAAGAACTACTGAAGACAAAAGTAATAACCACAGTTGATGGGACACTTATTCCAAGTTGAATGTTGGGCAAAATCCTAATGAAAGGGATCACTTGTGATTGTTTATGGCTAAGGAAATTGGCAAAGGCAATGGTTAAGGCTTTGGAAAGGAAAAATGGAATTTTTGGCACATTTATTTATGAAAATAATGGAAATTAGGAGAAAAGGAAGGTGAAATGTCACAAGTTTCATGTGAGGAGGATATTGAAGCAAAATAATGGAAAATGA
Source organism: Pinus taeda (assembly GCA_000404065.3). Lineage (NCBI taxonomy): Eukaryota > Viridiplantae > Streptophyta > Pinopsida > Pinales > Pinaceae > Pinus > Pinus taeda. Next base: position 47,388 of record APFE030979334.1, read on the forward strand.
AGAAAATAGAGGTCTCAATCATAAAAAGGCTTATGAGGATTAGTTGGTAACCTTTTGATAGTTGAGTTTTGGATCTCTCTCATTATTCTCTCTCTCTCTCTCTCTCACACACACACACACTCTTGGACACTTAGAGTTTTTTAGGAGCATTTTGGTAGTGGAGCAATAAAGGCAAGAGGAAGCAAAGATCAAGCAGGGAAAGGCAGGATCAAGTAGCTACAACATGATTCATTGTTGGTATCATTTTGCATGTGTATTTTAATTGAAAGATTCAGAATGCATGATATTGCATGTGGTTCTTCTCTATCATGGCATGAGTTTTTCTAGGTGTAATAGCTATTTTCAACCTAGCCTTTCCATTTTTGGATAACCATGGTGTGATGGCGTTCTCATGTTTTTGTTGAGCTGAATTTCCAAATGGATTTGAAGCTGAGTGGGGTGGATCTTCAAGTGATAGAGCATATGGCCTAGTGGTCCCTAAACTGGACTTTGGATCATGGTGAAGCAAATGGCCTAATGACCCCTGAGTCAGACTGTGGGTTACAGTAAAGCGAGGATTGTATTGCCTCGGTGAGCCTAGGAATACTTGCTAGTGAATGAAAGGATATACAGTAAAGACAAGAGGTTGTTTTCTCTCCATTGGGCTTAGTAATCCTAGGTTTTGGATATGTGGTAAATCTTGGAGAGTGTGTCTTGATTTAGGGCCTAGTGATCCAGGTTTGGATTGTGGTAAATGGCATGGGGGTAAATGGCTGAAGAGAGATTTGGCTCAACCATTCTATGGACGGCTGGAATGTCCATTCTATGGATGAGTGGAATGTGGTAGTCCAATATATAGCTTGTTTATTGCATTCATTAATGGGAAATTCATTCCCTTGATTTTCTTGTGTACAGGCACTGATGTATATGTGGATTTTATGAATGATATTCTTATGATATTTATGTTTGTATTATACTGGTTATATTTATGTTTTATGACAACAAGTATGTATGTCCCTTATCATGTTTTTACTTGTAAATGAATGGATAATGTATCTATCGCCTGATAGATGATAATGTAGCACATGTCATGCGAGAACAATGGTTCATATCTATTCTTAGATAGGTATGAGATCCCTACACTTAATTCTATTGTTTATACCTATAGGTTACATATTGATGATATGTTTGAAGAAATGTCTAGTATGACTAGTAGGGGTATGATTAAGGTCTTGTTCAACTTATTACTTTTGCATAATTGTTTCCCTATTCTTTTACTATCCCTAAGTTATCATTCCATTCTAGGGAGTGACCTATGCTATGGGCCTAAAGTGGCTCAAAATCCTTGGTCACTTGCTAGCACTAACAAGCTTAGTCTCTGGTCGCTGGAAGCCAAGCCTGTGAGAAAGATTTTGGGTTTATGGATGCTCTCTTTCCAATAACATGGGAGAAACTGAGGCCTCATATGTCGAGAACGTTAGTGGGACCTAGCGATAGGATGTTCGAGTGGATGACATGTCTCTTTAGGGTTCTGTTGCTAATGTAGATAGGTTGGTTGATGTGTTCCGCCAATTCCAATTCCTTAAGGTCACATAGGAGGTCAAATCCAATCATAGTAGCCTCTAGTCTCATGTTTAACTACTTGGAATGGTTACTTGGGTAGATGTCAGAGGAGGGTGTTACAATCAAACATGAAACTATTAAAAAGGAAATCAACATCTAAGTACTGAGAGATTTGACTAGGATATCTCCATGAAAGATATCAAGGCTTTATTAAAGTCTGAAATGGAAAGAGAATCTTAACAGTGTATATCTTTTGGAGATGTGTCAATGTGTATTCAGGGTGTTGATGTGAACTAGAATATGGCATGGTGAAAGACCATCATGAAGGTAACTTTGATTTAATGTTCATTTCTTATTTTTGAATGATATTTTGATGGGCTTATGCAGGAATGCTAAGGGAAGAGTTATGGATATCTTCCACCACTTATGCCTATTGTGCCTCTAAGATAGTAGTAGGTCAAATACCAATGGCAGAGCATCTAAAATAATTGTTTTGGGGTTTTTAGTTTTAGTTTTGGAAGACCAATGAATGAAGACAAATGTAGAATTGAAATACTTAATCCTTTGGATAATATTAATATCTCAACAAAGGGCTACTATAAATCTTTACACAACGATATAGATCAAATAATGGTGAGAAGAAGATAGAAAACAATATGACTATCACAATTTCCAAACTGTAAAATAGAACAATCATAAGCATGAAAACCTTCTAAACTACATTCCAAAGATTCAAAGCAGTATACTTAAGCTTACAAAAGATACTGATGATTTATTGATTAGAGGGGATTAGCTGAACAAATAGTTCATTAATCCATTCTCTTAATAGATGATCACTTCAGGAGTTTATAGGAATAAATTGAGACACAATTATTCCTACCCAGATATCTCTATAAGTCATAGGCATATGAGGAAAAACATAATGATTGATAACTGGAAAAACTTACAGGATAACACAAACTACGTAAAACCAAATTCAAAATCCTCTGGTTTGTATTAAGGTTCCAGAAAGACTGGTTACATAAAGTGTCTAGAAAATCTTCCTTCAAAGGTGCAACTAGGTTCAAAGTAGAATGAACAGTCATGACTTAACAAACAATGAAAAATGGACCTTGAACCCTTAACAACTTGAGAAGAGAGTTATTTATACAATAATGAAACTAACAAGATATCCTAAAACTCATTAAGGTTTATTCTAGTAAAGGAAAGATCTTCATGCAAGAAGATAGGGGCAGCTATTGAACTACTTCTTGCTATCCCTTTTATTCAGGTTGTGTTGGCTTTGTTGTTTGATATTTTTCCCTTTATCTGTTTGATTGTTTGTATCCTTTACATTGGTTGATTACTTCATTTGATCTTTCATCTGATACTCTTTAAACTCTATGAATATCCTTTGACCCTACTAAGTAGCCTTTACTGTGTTCTTTTTTACCTTTACTATGCATTTTAGGTTTTTACTGTATTTTTCAACAATAAATCATTTTAGATTTTATGTTACAGGGTAAAGTGATTCGATATTATCTTTGTATTTGTCTTCTAAATGTATGCAAGATTTTTTTCTTTGTAAGCATAGAACAAGAGTTTTTACTTGCAAAACATAGAAATTGTTAAGAAAAACATAGGTGATAGAGAAGGTCGTTAATGGCTTTATTAAGCTTGAAAGGATATTGGAAGGAGTCCATAGTGTATTGGAAGGAAAAAAAATGGTTTTATTAGTCGCAGAGGTTTATGGAAGTTTCATTTTGTAAATGGGAAAAACAAAGAAAAATGGTGATTATTATGTTTAAATGGAAAAACAATTTACTTTTTTAGTTATGGCACAAAGTGGACAGTGGCCACTTTGTCATTATGCAAGAGGTGGTTTTGGTTTTCATCACATCGCTTAAGAGGTGGGGGCAATTTTTGGGAGGGATCACCCAATATAGTCTAGAGCTTGACACGTAGCAAGGGGAGGTCGGTGGAATATAGCATTTTTGGGCGGGTAATGCTTGGACAGAGAGCCAACGCAAAATCACTGAGGGTCGTTGGATTTGAATGCATTTGATCGAACGGTGGTGGAGCAAAAGAGTAGCATGAAGGTAAGAGGAAAGAGAAATAGAGGGGCCCAATGATTAATCATGGTAGCATGGGATTTATTATGGGTTAAAAACTGAGATTAGCAAGGTTTTATGGTTAAATATAGGTTTAGTTTGTATCTTCATTTAAATCATAAAAGCATTTTAACAAAGAAATCCTTTGTAAAACAAGGTATGGTGGACTTGAAATAGTATGAATTCAAGTGGATTAATGACGTCAGGTCCGAGTTCATCACATATCACAATCGCAGTTTAGCGAAGGAAGGCCCATCGTAAAGGAATGCGATAGGGGCTGGACATGATGTGGAAAATAAATCATGGATAATACTGCAATTGGGTCCAGGTTCCCATCGCATATCAAAGATCGCAATGACAGAGGGTGTATGTTTCATCCGGGACTTGCGATGAGGAGCGGATGCAAAATGGGCAATGAATTATGAAATATATTTGCATCAGTTCTGGGTCCATCGTGCATCGCATATCACAATGTGGAGGAGAGTGCATGCACATTGAAAGGTTTGTTATCCGCTGATATGTGATGTGTTATGGAATAATAGTTTATAATAAAACTTATGGTTTCAAGATATTTAGTAAAGGGAGTTAATAATATACAGGAGCGGGACTTTGAGGGGTTTAATACTCTAAGTTAGCATTAATATGAAACATGAGTGGAAAGGGGAAATACACTAAGTATAATGCCTTTTCATGAGTTATTTTCTTTTCACATATATACATAAATGTAGGCTAAACATCTTTTTGTGGGTTTTTGGGTAAAAAGCGATTTAACATGGGGTTTTCAGTTTCTTAGGCAAAAGGAATTTTAACCTTAGGAAAAGGGGTTTTTTATGGAAAATGAATGAATATGAACTATATGAAGGTGGGAAGGGGAAATTAGTAAATATATGGATGATGGGGATGAGGGAAGTTAATTAATTAATCTTGTAGACCTTCATTTTCTTTGTTTAATTGCCTCATGGGCATAGAAACATATGGTAAAACATGATAAATGTACATTTTGTCCAATCAATCATCATACTTCTGCAACCTTTCTTCTACTTACCCTTTGCTTATCCTATAAATTTTTCTTCACTTAATGGGTGCATTTAAGCTAGAAAACCCCTTTTCCTTTATTTTTATTTAAAAAAAAAACAAACTATCTAATTCTAACCTTATAACATCCAAGGGCTCATAATACACTGAGGAGCACCTTATTATTCTCTACCTAACTACTGATCTACCAAGATTAAACAGTTTGGCCATATATTTACTCTCTAATTATAACATCAAATTTAAAGCATGAAATAGTCAAGATTAAACTATTTGACTATCATGGGTTGTGATATTTATGAAAAGCTGCACAAAACCATTATTTTGCAGAAAAAATAGTAGTGGCATTTAAACTTGCTCACTTTCAGAGTTTATTTGTTTTCTTTTATTTCTAACCTAACATTTTCTTTTTGTATTTTTTTTTAGGGCATCTAACCTAACATTTTCTTTGATATGGACATCATCATCAAGATATTTTCAAAAACATTTTATTCAATATTGTTATGTCCATATCCTAACTTAACATTTTTTCATCCTTTTTGACTAATTTATTCTATCTTATCAAAACCAAAAAATGCTACAACAATGCCCATATAGTAGGATGAAACATCCTGAAGGAAACATGGCATGGAGAAGGAGCATGGCATTAAGGAAGGCTAGATATGAACTGATGAATCACTTTCCAATGAAAGAAATAATGACATGACTAAATCATGAATGAAAGTGATGGATGGTTTGTGCCCTATGAAGAAGTCCCAAAACATGAATACTCCTGAAAAAAAAGAAAATAAATTCATGACATCATGAAGAGGATTTCTTCAAGTAGTTGGTTGTCCCATCATCTCCACCTACAGAGCTGCTATAGGTCCTAATAAAGAGGGAGCCTGGAAACAAGTTTCTAACTTGGTAGAAACTTGGAAGAAAATTCCTAATCCAAGAGGGAGCTTAGGTACATTCCTTCCATAGGAATGAGTACATTCCTTCACTAGAATAGATATATCCTCCCTAATTAAGAGGGAGAGATAGATACATCATTCTTATCTTCACTTGGGAAGATAGAATGGAGGATTGTGTACACATTTGGCATGCGATACTCTTTGTGGATGAGTTAGGGCATCCAGGATAAGAGTAGTCATAGAGGAGTGATATTATTTGAGGAATGGGAATCCAAGATAAGTATAGTCCTAATGGAAGACACTCTGAGAACCTAGGTATGTATGTTCGAAGAGAGACAATGATGAGGGTGTATATACATCATTGGTCTCGCTAGCATTGAACTCTGATATTGTGGAGAGATAGAGTTGTTAGTCAAGGCTTTATTATGTGACAATGTTGGTTGATATGATGTTGTACAAATGGTAATAGAAACCTGACTCTTCTTATGAGAATTCTTCATATTGACAATGTCCAATTATCTTGTATGGATTATGATTACCTCCCTAGTTAAGAGGGAGTGTTGAAAAGTGTAACTAGTTTCGGTATTCATAATGACATGTGTAATTATGAGTTTATTTAATGATGCAAAGAAGAAAATAAATTCGTTTTTTTAATTCTTGTCTCATGGGTTTCATGAGAAAGGAATTTTACTTTTAGTTAAGGCTCCCAATGTGAGCCTTTAGGATTAGTCATCATGTCATAGATTCAATGTCAAAGATGAAAGACCCATTTGCATATGTTACACATTGTAAAAGAGAATTTATTTATGCCATAAGACCTCCAAGACCTTGTCACAAACATCCCCTGAAGTCGGCTTACAAAAAGAGAACAAGATGATTTCCAAAAGGCATGTCGACCTAGACTCCAAGTCAAGTCAACTAATTTATATGGGAAAACCACTATTAATAGGTAGCTCGGTCTTCATCCTAGAGACGAAATATGGTCATGCATTTTAAATAAATCGTGAAGTGCAATAAAGGGATATATAGAAGCATCTAATCTAGCGTGGGAAGAAGGAGGATGATATGAGCTATTTTGTCACTACTCTTGCTCATTTTTCCTTGCACATGTGACAAGTATTAGGGTTCTCCAGTAGGGTTTTCTCAATCAGTGAAGAAGCCAAGAAGAGGGTCTCTATATTAGCATAGTTACTAACCAAGGTCACAAGGATAAGACTCCTAGTCAAGCGAAGAAGGAAGGCATATCCAAATCACTCCAAATCAAGTCACATGTGTGAATTTCAATGGTACATATAGGCTGAGAGTTGCAGATATGCGGAAGAAGGACAAAATTAAGAATAACCAAAATTAGGAGTGCTATAAATTAGTTTGACTAGTGTTGACTTGGTTAAGAAGAAGTAGTAAACAAGGGTTTGTGACTTGGTCTTGGAGAGCTTGCTTCAAGGGTCTTGGTCTTGGTATTCATCAATTCAAGTCTCTATAAGAAGAAGAATTTGTTTGGCTTTTCCTCTCAAGTGGGTGATGTTTTGGCCTTGGTTGATCACCTATATTTTGTGTTTCTTGTCTCTTTATTGTTTATGCATTAGTAGTTGCTTGATGAAGAAGAAAACTATAATAATCTAATTAAAGATAAGATACTAATATAAATAAGTAAAAATCGTTCACAAATAGTTATCATTAGAAGAGAAATCGCCTAATTATTATGCCCTAGATTTCTCAACAACCTTCTTTTGAATGTTTGTCTATTCACATCATTTCCTAGGAACACCCTCTATTAAATTTTTAGGCTATTCCCATATAATATGAGGACAACGTTTCTTCTGTGATGATATGTTCATCCCTCATTACCACCTTAAGATATTTTTCACCAATAGAGACTCCTTAATAGAAACCAAGATTGTATCTTGTACGTGAGTGCATACCATGATACAGATGTCAAAACTTTGAAAATGGAAATACACTATCACTTTTTTAGTTAGAGTTTTGTGAAATGCACCTTTACCTAATTTATTTTTTAGTATATTGTCTTTGAAATCTCTAATAATTGACTTTTTAAATTTTTTTTGTGCCGAAATTTTATAGGAATCTCACAAGAGAACCAATCCTTGTGTAAATCTTGCAAATGTGACCTTCTCATATTCCTCTAATTCAGACTTGTGATCCTGTTGTATGGTGGCAATTGACTTTTGTCTCTCCTTTTTGTCATTCCTCTTAGGTCTCATCTTAAGGTGTAATTTCTAGCAGTTATCTTCATCGTGTCCCTCTTTCTCACAATGTGTACAAGATGGCTTTGCTCCTCTTCTCTTGGTTGTTGCGGCTCTTCTTCGATGGTAATTTTGTTCAATCATCCCCCAGATTTCAAGATGCATGGCCCATACAATTGGCCTAATTTATAGTAGCAGGATCAAACAATAATAATGAATTCTTTATGTAAGTATGTAAATAACCGATATACTTAGTTACAATCTCTGGTGAATCTAATGGAATGCTCAAATTCAATGATTGTTTTCTAAATTCTTCAACGAATTTTTTCACATTTTTCCCCTTGCCTTTCCTTAGGTGTTTCCATTCCATTAATTCTTTTTGTTTATATCCAAAGGGTAAAACTGGTTCTTCAATGCAAAAACAAAATTTAACCATTAGAAGAGAAGGTTACCCACATTTTCTCTACCTTGCAATCTGCTCTCCCACCAAACAAGAGTGGTGCCACTCAGTCGAAGGGATGGAAACTGGATATTTACGTCGTCTTACTTGATATGTTGAATCTGGAAGTAGACCTCAATCTTCCTAATCCAATTATTGAGCTTTTATGCATTAAATTCTCCAGCATACATAGGCAAGTCAAACTTTACATCTAGTTTAAGGAATGATTTCTTAGATGTATGTCTATGACGTTTGCGAGAATTATGAGAAGAAGAAGTGTAATTGTCACTGGAAGGTGTAGAGGGAGGGGAATATTCTTCACCACATTCATGATTTGTTGATATATTTTCATCGGCGTTTTTCTTCTCGTGCCCAAGTGCCTTCTCATACTCTGAAAATAGCTTGTCCACTTTCTCTGCCATATTGTAGAATACCTTGCGGAAATTTTGTTCCTCTTCCAAATGAGCTTCCTCATTTTCCATGTTTCTTCTTCATTGACCACATCTTGCTTTAGGATTAAAGGAATTAATCATTCCTTCAACTTTTCATAGCTTGTTGCAGATTAACATATATGCATGAAATTTGCATCAACAAAGACCTACTCTGATACCAACCTTGATCCAAGATCTTTTACTTACATGTGCATTAGAATTACATGGAACGAAGCTTATTAACCATGGAACTTAAAAGAACATAAAAAGAGTATAAATAACATGATAAGCATGAAACCATGAAAATAATATTTGATTATGGAATTCATCCACTTTGGACTATGTCTCCCCGCCCTACTCAATAGTGGGGAGGCCTTCTTTCATTAAGTGGCATAAAAAGAGATAAAAGTACAAGCAACAATCATTTGTAATCCTTATACCTCCAAGATGGAATATGGATGGAGAATGGAGAGCCTAGGTTGAGAAACAGATAGTACCACTGAAATATTGGCAAAAAATCGTGCAGGTCACCTATTCGAACACCCAATTCAAAGAAATAAAACTTATGCACCCTCTTGGAACCTCCCTACTCAAGGTGAGGTTCGATTATGTTGCCAGGTCAGGTTACTGTTGTTCAATGGTTTCTGAACTATGTCAGTCTCCCCCTTATCTTATACTGATAGTCCAATATATATACTTGGTGGCTAACTCCTCAATTCCCAAGCAGTTCCAAATAGATTACAAGTATTAGCAGGCGCGTTTGTTTCCAGCAGAGAATCTCGTGTCCTACATAGTACGCAGAAACAAACCTTTCAAACATGGAAAAAACTCTTTTAATTGAACATTTAACCTAGTAGCTTTTAATATCGGGATTTCTCATTGGCGTAGAGACCCAAGCCTTTACAACCAGTGCCTTGCGATAATAGTGGACCCGATGGGCTATTAACATAGTACATAATATATCGAGTCCTGAAGCCTCATTGCAAATTGCAATCGGTGAGAACCGAGGTTGGAACTCCATAGAACTTCTCCCCTTTACAAAGTGTGATTGCAATATATCGCATCACAACCTAACTCTATTAGGGCCGAGTCCTCAACTCTTCCCTCCTTGTGATATGAAATTGTGATGTATCGCATCACAAACTAGCTTGCTTTGACGCCAATTCTTTAACTTCGTCTGCCTCCGATATGTGATTGTGATATTGCAAACAGCAACTTGGTAGTGTTGGGGCCAATTTTCTTAAGTTGTGACCTCTTCCTTCTATGATCTGCGATATGTAGGACCAATGGTGGCCTACCACTTGGCACTTTCCCATTCACTGAGGGTTTTTCCACGTCACTTCCTCTTACCACCTATCCAAGTCAAACTTAATCTTTGACTTGCTCTAACTTCTTCATATGAACTCAGATTTGAGTGTCATTCACACCGTTGGAATCAGGATGACAAGAACTTCGATCCAATACTAAGTTTACCCAAATTCTACCAGTTTGAGTTTTGAGCCTTCTTACCATGCCATTGGTACATTTTTAGAGATCCACCTAGATCAATCCTCCCCACTAAGAGATTTTGGACTGCCAAAAGCCTTTTTAGTGAATTGGCAAGTGAGAAAATTCTCCCTCAAGTTTTCTTTCTCCATCCATCCGGATTTACTCGGATGCATTCCTTTGAAGCTAACACGAATTTACTCCACATCTCCCCTTCATGAACTTTTGGTTTCCTACCAAGTATGATATCTTCAAGCAACTTGTCTATATACTCTGATGCAAAATCAACCACTATAGGAATCTGTGCAACCTCTTCATATCCATAATCAATGGAGGTTCATAAAGCTTTAGGTGTTCAAAAATTCACCACTGAGTACATTTGTAATCATATACAAACCATACATGACTCAAAAAACCCTACACATGCCAAGAGTTTATAACACACACTCTCTTTGGTCAAGTTTTACATGATATAAACCAATACCTAAACTACTCACAGAACACCTAAAAAAATCATTGTTGTGTTTTTAAGCAATGGGAAACACATCATCACTTTTACATTTATTCACAACACATGACTTACAAATGGTGGCCATAACAAGCTACTACATATAAAAAATCATATTTGAATTAATAAAGAAGACCAACATGAATGTGGTGGATTCATTGGTTGAACATTTTTACCTGTTGGATTCTTTATCGATGCTTTCTCAGCATGGATCATATGACACATGGCTCCATAGTGTCCCACTTTATTGCAGTGGCTACAACAATTCTTTCTCCTCCAAACTTTCCAGGTTGTCTTGGAGCACTTACACCTGGTGTTCCTCTGATAAGTGTTCATGGAAACCTCACTACTGCTGGAATGTGTGGAATTGATCTCATCATCCATCATTGGTTTTTCAATAGTTGTTTTGAAGCATTCCCCAACTTCCTTCCTAACATACCCAAGTCTTGCATGACGAGGAAATTCCTCTACTTTGATGGGACTTATGATGGCTTGGTCATTAATGTCGAGGCCCTTCCCTTCATACCCCATTCTTCGTAACAGTTTGGAGTTGATACCTATAGTATGTTTTTCAAAAGCAGCAAAATAATCATGAGGAAAGGTACATGAAATCAAAGAATCACATTTTACCTCAAGGTGGTTATGTTATAGCTTTTCCAAGGCATTCTCCTTGGCTTGAAATTAGCATAGCAACATTTTTTTCTCATTTTCTTCTTCCTGTAGGAGTCTCCTTAGCTCATCATTCTCTACTTGAATGCTTTAGTTTATCTCCTAAAGTTCCTAGAACCATCCCGCATTGGGTGTCCCTTTCATCTTTGGTACAATATCTATTGAAACTTTTGTTTCATTTCCCAAATCAGAATCCAAATTGACAGGTCCATCTCCTACGATCCCAAGAGCTGTGATCTTTCGTTTATCACCAGAATCAAACCCTAGGTCAATTGGTCTACCTTGTGTAAATCCCATAGTTGTGACCTTCTCATATTCCTCTGATTCAATTCGTGATCCTCTTGCATGGTGGAAATTGTCTTCTACCTCTCCTTTCTTTCATTCCTCTTAGGTCTCATCTCATGGTGTAATTTACATAAGTTCTCTTCATTGTGTACCTCTTTCTCATAATGTGTACAATAGGGTTTTTCCCCTCTTCTCTTGGTTGTTGCGGCTCTTCTTGGGTGGTCATTTTGCTCAAGAATCCCCCTGGTCTGAAGATGCATGGCCTTCACACTAGCCTCATCGATAGTAGCAGGCTCAAAAAATAATAATGAATTCCTTATGTAACTATTAAAGAACCAATATACTTAGTCACAATCTCTGGTGAATCTAATGGAATGCACAAATTCAATGCTTGTTTTCTAAATTCATCAGTGAAGTTTTGCACATTTTTCCGCTTGCCTTGTCTTAGGTGTTTCCATTCCATTAATGCTTTTTGTTTATATCCCAAATGGTAAAACTGGTTCTTCAATGCAGAAAGAAAATTTGACCATGAGGAGAGAAGGTTACCCACATTTGTTGTGCCTTGCAATCTTCTCTCCCACCAAACAAGAGCAATTCCATTAATTTGAAGGCATTCCAACTGGATCTTTGCCTCATCTTCCTTGATCTATTCAATCTAGAAGTAGACCTCAATTTGCCTAATCCAATAGTTGATATTTTTTGCATTACATTCTCCAGCATACATAGGCAAGTCAAACTTTACATCTAGTTTAAGGAATGGTTTCTTAGATGTATGTCTCTGACGTCTATGAGAATAATGAGAAGAATAAGCGTAACTGTCACTAGAATATGGAGAGGGAGGGGGATCTTCTCCACCACCATCATGATTTTCTGATCTATTGTCATCAACATCTTTCTTCTCATGCCCAAGTGCCTTCTCTCACTTTGAAAACAACTTGTCCACTTTCTCTGCCATGTTGTAGAATACCTTATGAAAATTATGTTCCTCTTCCCAACGAGCTTCTTCATTTTCCATGTTTCTTCTTCATTGTGCACGTCCTACTTCAGGATCAAAAGAATTAAGTGTTCCTTCACCTTTTTGCAACTTGTTCCGGGTTAGCATATACTCATGCAATTCCCATCAACAAAGACCCACTTTGATACCAAAATTGATCCAAGATATTTTACTTATAGATGCATTAGAATTACATGAAACAAAGCTTATTAACCATGGAAAGTAAAAGAACATAAAACAATGCAGAAATAACAAGATAATCATGAAACAATTACACAAAGATTTGATTATGGAGTTCATCTAATTTGGACCACGTCTCTAGGCCTTGCTCAATAGTGGGGAGGCCTTCTTTCATTAGGTGGCATAAAAAGAGATAAAATTATAGTAAATAATCATTTACAACACTTATACCTCCAAGCTAGAAGATGGATGAAGAATGGAGATCCCAGCTTCAGAAAGAGACAATACCATTGAAATTTTGGAGAAAAATTGTGTAGAATCGCCTATCGGAACACCTACTTCGGAGAAATAAAACTTATGCACCCTCTCAAAACCTCCCTGCTACTCAAGGTGGGTTTCTAGCCTACTTCTAGGCTAGGTTACTGTTGTTCAATGGTTTCTAAACTATGCCAGTATCCCCCTTTTCCTGTGCTCATATTCTAATATATATACTTGGTGGCTAACTCCTCAATTCCTAGTCAGTTCCAAACATATGACAAGTAGTAGCAGGTGGGTTTTTTTTGGGCAGAGAATCTTGGCTCCTACATATTACATGGCAACAAACCTTTCAAACTTATAAAAAACTATTTTAACAACACATTTAACCCAATGGTGTTTAATATCGGTGTATAGACCCAAGCCTTTATAGCTAGTGCCCTGTGATAACAACAGACCTAGCGAGCTATTAACACAACACATAATATATCGGGTTCTGAAGCCTCATTGCAAATCATAATTGGTGGGAAACGAGGTTGGTACTGCATAGGACTGCTCCTATTTGCAAACTATGATTGTGATACATCACATCGTAACCTGACTCTACCGGGGCCAATTCCTCAACTCTTCCCTCCTTGTGATCTGTGATTGAGATGTATCGCATCACAACCTGGCTTGCTTCAGGGCTGATTCTTTAACTCCGACCACCTTCGATCTGCAATTGCGATATCGTAAATTGCAACTCGGTAGTGTTGGGGCTGATTTTCTTAAGTCGTAATCTCTTCCTTTTACAATTTGTGATATGCAGGACTAATGGAAACCTACCACTTGGCGCTTCCCCATTCGCTGAGAGTTTTTCCATGTCACTTCCTCCTCCCACCTATCCAAGTCAAACTTGACCTTTGACTTTCTGTAACTTCTTCATATGGACTCAAATTTGAGTGTCGTTCACACCATTGGAATTAGTATGATGATCACTTCGATTAGATGTTAATTTTACCCAGGTTCTACCACTTTGAATTTTGAGCCTCCTTACCATGCCACTAGTACTTTCTTAGAGATCCACTTGGATCACTATATCAAATAACTTGAAAGGATATCAAATAATGATTGTATCACTAGACAATTATTGGTTTGGTGAGGGTCCCTTTGCAAGGAGTGCTTGAAAAGACTCAAAGGATGAGGGTACTCTCTTTGTTATACGGGTTGTGGGAAAGGATGGAAAATTAGAGTTAGAATTTATAAAAGAAAATTCAAGACCAAACAATTTGGACACTAGCACTGAAAAATTATCTTCTAGCAAATCAAGACATGGTACTATTTCTAGAGTGTTTGGACATGTGTTGTAGAGAATCTACAAACAAGAGATGTAGACTCTGAATTTAATGGGGAGGATATCTTATTGCTTATGTTTATTAATCAAGGTTACCCTATCATCTAGCACTTGTCGCAAGGGACCATTGTTGAAATGTCGTAAAGTATCATGCAGTTATTGATGAAGCATAAATAATTGAATTCAATAATCTCTTGGATTCAGTAGGTCATTCATTTAACAAACATATTCTTTGAAGATGACATGTGTTGTTTTCCTCTCTTGAATGTAAACCTAATTATGTTTCTTATTTTGGACATTCATGTTGTTGACTTGGAAAGTAATGTTCTGGATTGTCTAGACCTAGCTCCTGAAGAAAAAAAATACACTTATCAGCCTTAAAAGAAGCGCCATCACTACATTTCATGGATTCTTCAAGTAGACATACTATTTCTCAAATTGTATCTAAATTATCAACTATCTGGGTTGTGGATTTGTCATGAAGCAAGTAATGAGTAGTTGCAGACTTTTTGTTGAGAAGCAAGCAATGACTAAATGAAATCTAACTTCTCACCACTGCCATTCTCTAAAGGAAAATTGAGTATGTTATGAGTACCATGTTGTGTGGGGGATCTTTCCAAGGCATGTAGATTTTTTCTCCCTATAAATCTAGAAGGCTATTCCATAAACAAATGTATATCTCAATTAACAAAGTCATTTGTATTATTGGAGATGAGCATATCACTTTGTATTGTGTCTATTGTTAGATTTAGTAAGAATTTTAATAGCTTAATATGCATGTTTGTCTTGTTTATTTGAAATTTTTAAGTTAAACTCCAAAACCCACCTTGTGTATTGATTTTTTTTGTGAATTCTTTCATAAAACTTACATTGTTATTGAGAGAGAATTAATATAATTTTAATATACAGGGGTAGAGAGGCTATATTGTTTTATATTTTGGCTCCTATAATACTTATTTATCCAGTGGAAGAATGAATCAATCTTTCAAGTTGTTTCACATCTTTCAACTAATGAATACTAACTTTAGAAATATTGATCCAATCTCCATAAAGTTATGAACCTTTGACTTAGCAACTACAAGTCATGAGGTCCACTTTTCATTGGCAGATAGATAAAATTAAGTCCTATAGAATTTGCGTGAAATTTTTAAGCTTTCCATGGCATTGCTTCAATTACTTTTAGTGAAAGTTTCAAACCCATGAAGCTGAAGGTATCTATCTCTATTACTAACTATGGGGACTTTTGGATGCAACAAATACATTTTTCAAAATCCACTTTTCACTAACAGATAAATTAAATAATTTTCTATGACAGTAGATGATTAATATTTGAATGCAATGATTTTGTAACTTTCATTTTTCTGACATGTACCGAATTTTATACATGGAAAAAAAGTGGAAGTGAAGTTTGCTAAAATGTCAATGATGAAAAGTAGCCTATGGGAAAGAAAGTCTTAGAATTGGTGAAACATTCCATTGTATAAAGGAAGGAAAAGGAAATTTAAGGCCCATGATCCAATTTGTGGTACAAAGAAGTTTTGGATTAGTCATTTGGATTTGTCCCCAGGGTGGGTCTCCCAACCTAGCTACTCAACTAAATTGGATTTTGGTAAATCACTGAGGCTCTCTTGTTTGTTTCCTTTACATGTGCTCCTAGAATGCTACCTTAGAATTGCTTCTCCATATTTTTTCTCCCTTCTATATTTAGTTATATGCATCACAATTTAGTAGGAAATGTTGCTCCTTGTTTCCTATGCTCATTTGCTTATTTCCATCTTTCTATCTCATGTATTAATTAGTGTGAGCTGGTGCATATTCAGACTAAAATTTGGTTTTCTCTCCATTGGAGACTTAGTTTCAAGTAGTCTTGAATTTTTTTTCTCCTTGTAGGATGAAGTTATGCTTTTAGCATTGTTACTTCCTCTTGGGGTTGTTTTTCATCTTACATTTACCGTAACATTCTTGTATGTGGATTTTCAGCTCCTATATACACCAGGAGATCTTTTTGTTCTATATACCAGTTATCAAACCACCTCTTACATTGTTGGTCCAATGTATTTTATTCATTTGAAGTATTCTTGTTGGATATTGTTGGTCATCCTTTTGTTGCCTATAACTTCCACTACTTGTTTGCATAGTATTATCTTCCTTGGGAATAATACTATTTTTGCAAGAAGTATTTCATATGGAGACCTTACCCATATTCTATGGAAATTTTTCATCAAGTGTTTCTTTGGTATCTCAGTATGATTCCTTGAGTTTCTCCAGTTATTCTTGGTTCCCATACCTCACACTTGTATAACAACATTGGTGTTATGTGTTCCTCGAGTGAGATGATTTCCCTCCATCTGCTTGGAGTCTATTCCTTGTGCATGCATATCAATTTATCTTCTTATTGAAGTCTAGAAAGGATGGGTGAATGAAATTCCATTTGGGATTTTCCTAAAATGTTTGTCCTGAGGCTTTGGTGTCTTTGTGGAACAACTCTATTCCTTTAGGAATTTGATGTGCATCTTATTTTCTTTGTTTTTTCTTGTCACTTAAGTCTTTACCATTGGAAATTTTTCATATATACAAAGCTAATATGATCAAATGGCTTATTGTTTAGTATGTTTTACTATTGTAACCTTGATAAAACTCATTTAAAGAGCTTCCTTTCTGTTTTACATCTTGCCAAGTTTCTGTTTTGATTGGTCTATGTAGAGATGTTGGAGGGACTTATCTTTGAGAATTTTCCTACTTTGATAGGTTTGTTTTATTTCCATGTGACTTCTAAACCAAACGACAGACTTTTAATTTTAAATTAGTAGTGATGGAATCTATAAAACCTGTAAATCTCACTTTCCTTTTCACTCAAGGTGAGAAGTATTTTCGAATGTTTTTGCTAATGATTGGTCTTGTTTTTTCATTGCTAGTCATAATTGAAAAAATATATTGAAACGGATGAGTCAAGGACATTCACTAATCAAGTGATTGATATTTGGAAATATTTTTCCATGTCATTATCATTGAAATGTTACTCCCGAGGACCTCTCTCATTGTACTCATATTAAATTACTCCTAATGAAAGTAAGGATTTTAACACCAATATTAGGGATGCTACTTATACAATGGGAATAATTGACTCGTTGCTTGAGTGTGTATATTTGTTGTACATACCAGGTTATTTATAATTTGGAAATCATCTTTGAAATTCATTTTCCAGTATGTTATGTTTTTCCTCTAGGAGAGAATTGAATGACTAAAATGTACAAGATGTAGAAATGAAGGGTGTATTCATTGAATCAGTACATACAATTGGTATAGCTTGTAATAATGGAATCAACAAAAAATGATTTTATCAGGGGAGATACTTTTATTCTCCTTTACACTTTTTTATCTACACTATTCATTTCAATTCTCTATTTTGGAGAAGATAGGGGAGTGAGTCTAAGGGATGATATACAAAATGTCCATGGCTATCATTTTCTCATTTAGGATGGGTTGACACTATCTATTTCTTAGCAAAATCATATCGAATAGTCAACCTTAGTTGATTCAGGGAGTCACAAAATCACATCATCATTTGGTTCTAATGTTTAACATGATATGAAAAGGAATGAAGCTTCTATTAGGTAGGATGAATCACATCCAAATCTTCTTCCATCAATACCCTAATTTCTTATTTTCTTTGTAAATCTAGCTCTTACAAGTCTTCAAGAAAATGTTGCATCACTAGTGGGAATAGCCTAAAATATTTTTAGTAGTAAGCCTAATGGGAATAATAGTTGTCCATTTACTTTTATTGAGGTTGGAGTAAGTGAAGAGAGAAGGGACAAAAATCTAAACAATAAAGTGAAAGATCTAGAAGTAGTGCAGGTCAGGATATTTTCTTAAAGTAGATGATGTAGGATTGCACCTAGAAGTGTTGGAACATGCATTAAGGATATTTTCCAGACATATTCAGAACTATAAATTATGTCAAAAATTGAGGACTTCACCTCTGTTGATTTTAAAAATGATGAAAATTCCTCCAATATTAAAGGAATTGTAAAGATATTAGAGTATGTTCTTACTGTTGTCAATTGTGTGCAAGAATAGCAGTTGTTTTCTTTTAGTTTCTTGTTGCAACAACCAATAACAACACCTTTAAAACACAATATTGTTTCTTCTTTGTAAAGTTTCTATCATTTGATCAACATTACAAAAAGATCCTTAGAGAGGCGGGGGTTTTGGTAATTCTTTTAGATGATATCAAGCAACACAAATGTATCTCTAGTATTGAGAAAAAAATCACAAGTCCTAATCACATGGAAAGAGCTATGAACTCTAGCAGTTTGGGTAAGAATGAACACAACATTGAGGAAATTTTATCTACACACAAAATTATAGGGCCTAGGTTTGGAAAGCTTTCAATTTTTGAAGATGAGGGTACAATTTTGGTTGCATGGGATGTCTATTTTATTTAGTTAAAAATGATGAAGGAAATAAAACAAAATTCTGAAAATAAAATGGAGCTATGCTAATCTTACCATTATCGGTCTCTACAACCCATGATTAGGTGTTCTACGGTTGTTATCATGCTACTCTTAGAGGACACTAGTGAGGTTTGAGAATGATCTTCAATGTTTGTTCAATTTTATACTATGATAAATCCTTCCCCTGGAAAATAAATTCCTACAAATTACCCCTATACGAAGTGAGGAAGAATGTTCCAAGTTATTCTTTGTAGACGCTTCTCAATTTTAGTTCCTTAATGTTTGTATCACAATTCCCTTTCCGAGTATTACAATAGTGGCAACATTCTCTACAATTATTATCAGTTGCTGGAAGAATGAAGAAAAATCACTGAGATACACATTCTCTTCTTCACTTCTTTTGATCTAGGTGGCTCCAGATACCCTCATAAGTCCAAGAGGGCTTAGAAATTGTCAAAATTCAAAGTGGTCAAATTATGACAAACCCAACACCAAATTGAAGAGCTCATCGCTGTGATTCCAATGGTGCTAATGACACTCAAATCCTAGCTTGTATGGAGGAGATAGGGCCAATCAAAGTTTAGTGTTGACTTGGCCAAATGGCAAGATTAATGGACCTACAAATTGCACGTACACTAGTCACCAGAATCTGGCCACCAGACGAGTGAAATTGTGGCCTGCTTAGTTTGCCCAATGACTCTTATTTTCCAGCAATTTTATAATATTAATTTTATTTAAAATAAAAAATAAAAAATAAAAAATTAAAGAGGTGGCAGGCCACCACGTCCACCAACCCATCATACCATATATACCATATATATAATCAAAACCTGTGGGAGTTCATCCCACCGCTGGCAGATTCATTGGCCCCACCTACACAACGGTTCCACATAAAACAAAAAATGTATAACCATTTGTTTAACCTGGCACATCACAGTTATGAACCCAATGAATTTGTTAAACAAGCCATTACGAAATAGAAAAATGACAATCATGACCTCTGCCAGCCCCAAACACTGTAACGGGTGTATATGCGGGTTATCCACCCGAACTGGTGGGGACCCGCCACCTGGAATAACCATATGACAACCAAATCATCGACCGGTGGGCAACAGGGCATACACAACGGTTCCACATAAAACAAAAAATGTATAACCATTTGTTTAACCTGGCACATCACAGTTATGAACCCAATGAATTTTTTAAACAAGCCATTACGAAATAGAAAAATGACATATCATGACCTCTGCCAGCCCCAAACACTGTAACGGCTGTATATGCGGGTTATCCACCCGAACTGGTGGGGACCCGCCACCCGGAATAACCATATGACAACCAAATCATCGACCGGTGGGCAACAGGGCATAAATCACGCCTGAACTAAAAATATCATATGCC
The DNA here is from genome assembly GCA_000404065.3 of Pinus taeda. Classification (NCBI taxonomy): domain Eukaryota; kingdom Viridiplantae; phylum Streptophyta; class Pinopsida; order Pinales; family Pinaceae; genus Pinus; species Pinus taeda. The sequence continues at coordinate 67,586 of APFE030979334.1, forward strand.
ATTAATAAGGGGATTCGAACCCTGTCCTCCGCTGGGTGAGCTGAGGCTATTGCCAATGTGTCACTAGTGCCTCTTGGGAAGCTCTGCCCAAATCCATTATTTAAAGCTTCTTCCACGACGCACATAGAGAAGGCAACATAGCAGAACAAGGAGGAGCACATGTGGACGAATGATAGAATGAATTTAGGAAGTGGAGCCATGACCCGATGCCAGAGGGTGGAATGATTATTTGCATGTATTTTGAGACAGAGAATTTTTGTAGAGAATATTCCTTAATGCTTGAAAGATTCCCTGGGAGGTAAATTTACATTTTGTTAGAATGACATGAAGTTTATAGTCATTTTAACCAGAATTTTGTAGGAAACACAATGGTGAAATCAGAATCGCCATCTAAGCAGCATATTTTCAGATTCCCACCAGAGTAGAATCTTTGAAGAATCTTGAGGGAGTCTTCTAGATTTTTTGGAGGCTGAAAATTGACACAGCCAGAATGCAGCCAAGTTTACACTCAAAAGTCTCAAAATATTAAAATGATCATGATGGTGAGATCATATTTCTGATCTAGGTTGCAGATCTCCAGTTAGCCCAGAGAACAGAATCTTTAGAGAATGATGGGGAATCTAAAAGATTCCTACAGGCCCAGATTTTGATAGTTTCGGAATTTGACAAATGGATAGTCAATTTTACACTTCTCGATAATATAAATTCATTGGTGTAGTAACTTTTTACAGTTGATCCTTCCTTTTTTCGAATGACTTCAGAGGTTAAGGTACATGAATCAGTCATGTCATGTTTTCCTTCATAACTACTGAGATGATGTATTATTCTTGAGATCCCTGTTTGATGCTATGTTGAGGGATCATTATTGCCACATTATGTGAGATGTATTTAGCTTGTATTACTATGTATTGTTTTTTGAGATCCTTGTATAACTATGTTGAAGGGATACTCATTGCCACATCATGTGAGATCATGTTAAGTTGTCATGTTGAGAGGAAGCCTTCTTGAGTGATAATTCTTGTAAGTGGAACGTCTCGTACAGAGACAATACACTCTTATTTGAAGGCATATGTCCTTGATATGACAAAGAGTCTTCCATGTACATCATCATCATTTCTAGTAGTATATGAAGCGGCCTCCACCATCTTGATACCGGGCTCGGAGACGTAGTCCACACTAGACAAACTCCATTATCAAATGTCTTGTGTTTTGACTTGTTGATCATTGTCATGTTCCTGTTGCGTAAGCATGTATATGTGTTCTTTTATTCTCTTTTAAATGCAATTCTAACAACATCACATAAGTAAAATATCTTGGATGATTATGGTAGCTGAAGGAACACGGATCATCTTTACATTTATTGATTATGGAAAATTCCCTTAAGAGACAACTACCGTTGTTGATTAAAGTGTCCAAAACAATAGAAATTTGTTTGACAAGATTGAGGCACTTGTCTAGAAGTGAATTAGCATAAATATTGCAAACATAAGACTCAATATTTCTATGTTCTGCTTGTTCTTGAGTTGTAAGTTGGTTTTATTTCTATGTTACATTTACCATGTGTATTCCACCTTCTGCATTCATGTGTTTTTCTTGAGTCACATATTATCTATATAGAATGTTGATGGGTTCAATGTATATGAACTAGAAAAAAATTTACTTGAATAAGTTATAATAGCATGGTTGGAAAAATAATTGCATGAGTTGACCAAGGGGTAGGAATAATATTTGACATTTTTGACTTGGAATCTTGGATGTTGGAACTACCACCAAAGAGTTTGTGAGTTTTTCTAACATTGGGCTTGATTGACCCAGACTTAGTTAGGTCAACAATATGGTTTTTTTAGGCAAACACATCACTTTATGTAGGGTCAAATTTTAAGGCTTGATATGTCATTTTACTCTAGAATTCATGTTTTTTGGGAAATGAATTAGAGTTATCTTCATTTTTCTTGGAAGTAATAATTATAACATCTTAAGGTGTGGGGGGAGTCTTTGAGCTGATTTATCTAGAAATAACAAAAGGATTGAGTGACACACTAGAATGAGAGGAAAATTGAGTCAAATTGGGTGAATTTTTTTTCCTTATCCCCATTATAACTATAGGATCCTTTCGATTGGGCTATGTAAGATAACTTGAAATGCAAATGGATTCCTATTTGTGAAGCTTATTTTTAATTGAGTTGATTTTTAACCCTTTGGATTTCCTACCATCTTCTTTTCGTAGGAATACTAATTGTTGTTAACTGTTTTAGTATATGCACTCTATGTATTGGAGCCAAAGGATATTACCTTGAAGTTTGAACCCTTGCAAGAAATAGTTTGATGGCTTCATTCTTTTGTCCCTGGAGCTCAGAAATTTATGGTATGCTTAAGCTTTGAGACATTCCTGTCTTCACTAAATTATCAACTTCATCACTCGAGTATGGATTGGGGTGTTTTTTTATGAATGGTGACCTTCCATATATCAACCCTGTGCATGCAAAGAGATTATCCATAAAGTTGTTACATGTGTTTCTCTTAGTAATTTTTTTGTGACTCCATCTTCATGAATGAAACATTCAAATAAATTGGCCCCAGATTTGGGCATTTTGTTGGGATATTTTTAGCAAGCTTTAGGAGCCCATATTCAAGATGAGAATACACCTGGAGAGGTAGGTCATTGATAAATATAGCGTGTTGTTTTGGTAGAAATTATTCAAAAAAATATGAGGTGGGACAATGCTTGAATGCTTCAGACCACAGATCCATCATTATCCTGAAGTTTGTATGTTCTAATGTTTCTTGATCAAACATAGGAACAATTTTTTGCTGGGCATCAACATCAATGTTGCAGATAGGGGGTTGTTTTATATGGTAAATTAAAGCTACCCAAATATAATTTGTTGTTAGGAGAACAACCTCCTTTGAATATAAATTATCATACCTATGAACAATAAGAGACAATCCTGGAAATGGTTTCGCTCACTATGTAGTTAATCAATTGTGGGTTTGCAAAAGTCCTCTTGTTTACTTGGATATTGGTTGGTTCTTCCATTATGAAAAGAATATTCATATTCAATAAGGATGCCTTTAACAAATGGAATGGAACTTTTTGCCTTTGTCTCATATGGTTCACAAAATGGCTTGATGACATGATCAACCTTGTTTTCTTCCTCATTGGAGTCCATGTCATATGTAGGATAAATGTCAAAGAAAAAAATACAGCATCTTGCACTATTTTGTTCAAACATAATAGTCAATATTGATTGGAGATTCACATCATTATGGGTGCCAAAGTTTCTACCATATTCAAATTCACAGATAGGAGTGTTGGTGTCTTGAACCTTAGGGGATCTTTAGGATTTCCCTTCATGAACGAGTGCCTTATCACTCTCATTCTAAGGGAGACTAGAACTACATTCTGGTCCATTATCTCCATCTACGATAAGGATTTTTTCATATGTTGGTTGAATTTCCAGTGTAGAAAAAAGGCATGGCATAATACCCATGTATTCACATGCTAAATCTTCTTTTATGATTGCAAGATAGGTAGAAATTTGTTTCCTACCCTCCTATTGATATTCCTCCTCTACATTCAAGACCTCTTCTCCCACTATCAATAATTTGTAAATATGGATTATGTTAGCCCCCTAATTTGCTCTCTTTCTGCCACTGTCCCCTTCCTAGATCATAACCATTTACCGTTGTTTTACCTCTCTTACACACCCTCATCTTGCACCATTCCAAGAACGATGACATATTTCATATGCCCTTTATTTTTCATATTTTTAACTTAAATTAGCATTAATTAATCATTTATTACATGATTTCTTGCTTATAATCACTCTTTGTAACTTATCGATATCTCCAATGTTTATTTGATAGTCAAAGTACCTACCGTGACCGTTGATCCTAGTGCAAGATTGGATCTTGCACCGGTGCTAGCACAACAAATCTTTGTAGCAAATCCGAACCTCCTTGATCACCACCTCGTTTTGAGAAACTTCAGCCATGACAGCAAGATCGATTCAAAGGCATCCGAGATCGAATTTATGAAGAATGAACAACTGGAGATTGGCTACAACCAGTTTTGTTAAATTGCTTAATTTTGAAGGCCTAAAAGCTAAATTATGTGTTTGGTTATGTAATCGGTTGAATGATCTATTTTGGCCTTTGGTCAAAGATCTATATAATGAAGAATGTAAATAGGACGAGACAAGTTTTTGATAGAATTTTTTGTATAGAATAGAGACACAGCCAGAGAGGTGGTAACAGGTTGTTGTATTTTGTTATCGCCTGAATTTGGGCTGGACTATGTATTCACGCATGTATTTCCCTCAGTGAATTAATAAAAAGGGAGCTTCACCTCATGTTTTATAAATCACATTTTTGTATTTGAAGCTAATGAATTGATTAAAGTATTGAGCAGTGTTTTTGTTTGAAAGGGAAATGCGTTGGCTAGTTAGGGCCCAACCAACCTAGCACATTTACCCTATTTCCTGTTTCTTGTAATTTTTTTTTATATTGTCAGGTGTGATTTAATTTCAAGCACATGCATTCCTGTCTAAGTGAAAGTGTGAAGTAGCTAAATTTCCTTTTCCTGCACCTGATTTCAGATTGGTTTTCCCTGCCTAGTCCAAGTAGAAGAAATAAACTTGCACCAGTGCATGTTGGTGTGATATTTCCTTTTTTGCAGTTCTGTTTGGTTGGTTTTCCCTACCTGGTCCAAGCAGGAGAAATGAACTTGCACCAGTGCACGTTGATGTGATGCAACAAGCCTTTCTAGTTTACTTCCTGCAATTTTCTTTCCTTCATTAAACACTTTATGATAGGATAAATATATATGGATTGTTTCTTTATTTCTGCACTCTTTTAAAATCAGAAACATTCATTTTTATGTGTGCAATATGATTTAACAGTGTAATAGAATTTGCAGTAATTAAGCACTCATTTTAAGAATTAAATGCTAAGTGCAAGAAGCTCTGATGTAGTGCAAGAACTAGTTTCTTACCACAGGATCTGAGTGCTTTGAACCTAGAAAATTTCGAGCCCTTGCAGGAAGTAAAACACCTTTATTAAAGACACCATTTGTACCTCCTACATAAATCTTTGTTCCTACACTAGTGCAAGCAGACTGCAATAGTGCAGGACAAATTAGTGCAAGAAGGAAATCTCTAAAGGAGCAAGTTTTGAGGGGCCCATCTAATGAGACTGCAAAATGTCTCTGCCAAAAAAAAGACAAACGTAGTAGTTAAACAATAGTTATCTAGAGTGACTTCCCCTTTATTTCTAATTCCCTTTTGCAAATGCATTCTTCCTTGTTCTAGTCTTAGATTATTTTAATAATTCAAGTTGTGTTTTTCTCTTTTTAGTTTGATTCTGCAATCTTTCATTTAAAGAAAGTAGGGATTTATATTAGAGATATTCATACCATCTTTGGCATTGCCTATGCTTCGTCTCTAAGTTTATGGATCCCTCGGCTTGACAATTTAAGTGTTGAGGAGTTTGCTTAAGTGTAATTCTTGCACCCAACATTTTGGTGCCATTGCTAGGGAGGCGATTTTATTTGGTAAGAACTTTATGATTATACAATAGTGGTAATATTTCCTTTATTTTTGCATTTTTGATTGGAAAAGATTCTTTGAAGGAATTTTACTAGTGTTGATTGATTTCTGGCAGCACCTATTATTAGAAGTTGTTTGTTATTTTTCATTATTTTTTGGAATGAATTCCTAGAAAAGGTAAGGGTTTAAATCCCACTAAGGGTTGAAATAATTCTTAAAATAATTCTCATATAGGGTATCCTTCTGTGAGTAGGAAGTCCAACCCAATTCAAACGCATAACATAGGAACGTTCCACCTAGATTCTGGTGATAACAGCTCAGATGTGGTTCAGTCTATTGGGAGAAAAAGGGAAACAATGGTAGACTATGGAGATCATGTGGAAGGGACTGGTGAAAACCAGGTAAGTAGGGAACAATACACTTTTGTGTTTCCAATTGTGGACCCTGATACTGTGGCGCGAATGAAGAATATTCCACCATCAGCTCTCCCTCATTTCCGTGGTAAAGTTCATGAAGATCTTGACGATTTTTTATTTGAGTTTGATATTTTGTGTAGAAGTTATGATTATTCAACTGATGCTCAGAAGCTAAGATTATTTCATGTTACTTTCAAGGACACAGCTCTACGCTGGTTTATGGGGTTAGGAGGAAACACTATAACCTCTTGGGATCAAATGAAGAGAGTGTTTTTGTCTAAATATCAAGAATATTTCAAAACTCAGGACACGTAGGATGAGAGTTTTACAATCATATAGGATGATCATGAAACTCTTGAAGATTACCTAGAAAGATTTATGTATATTTTACAAAGGTCGAAACTTAAGCTTGATTTAGAACCTTTTTGTTAAGAGGACTTACTAATAATTCTAGAAAAAATTTAAATCTGTTAGGACAAGGTGATATTTCTTAGCAGACTTTTGAACAAATTTGTGAATTATACAGGAAAATTTCAAGAAATCAGTATAGATCAGGTAGAGGAACTCGAAATAGAAATAGAAAAAAATCGAATCTACTGATGCTATGATAATTGGATTAGAAAATAAATGGAAGACATGAAAATTGATATAATGAATACTGTTACCAAACAGTTGGACTCTATAAAATTTCAGCAAAAACTCATGAAGGAACAAGAGTCATTAAGTATTTTCTCTCCTAGATGTAGAGAAAAGCATCCTCCTAAAGAGTGTCCTCTTAATTTGAAAGAAACTAATAAGTGTGCTATTTGTTCAGAAGACCATGTCACAAAACAAATTCCCTCTATACCAGGGCTTAAAGTTGTATTTACAGGGGGACAACCTTAAGGTGAATACTTGTATGCTATGGGAGCAAAAAGAAATTGGCCTCAGGTAGGTGCAAGTATGGCTCCTCAATTTTCTCCACACTATTTTGGTTATAATTCACATGCATATTATTATCCTAACACTAATCAGCAATGGCAGTATGGGAATCAATATTAGCATTGTCAACCTTCTCAACCATGGCATCAAGGTTGGAGAGGGCTAACTCATTCTCCATATTCCTACCAGCCACCTATGCAGTCATATCCATATACACATACACCTTATTCAATGCCCCAACTTCTGAGTCAGTCTACTCCACCATTGCCTTTACCTCCACTTTTTTGACCTCCTTAGTTTTTTGCTCAACCTATGCCCAATCCTAACAATAATAAAGTAGTGCAAATGATTTATGTAAAAAACCCACCTTTATTTGAGTACCAATCTATTCCAATTGGGGTTCATGATATTCAATTAAGATCGGGAAGGACTGTAACATCAAAAAATCATAAGTAACATAGGGTGATTATTGAAGAGAAATAAAAAGAGGAAACTCTTAAATGTTCTCCGAAAGATGTCACTAAGTAGCCCTTACCCTCTAAATCTTGGTCATCTTCTTCCAACTAGCTTCCCTTCCCAGAGAGACTAGTAATGGAAAGAAGTGAGCCTATTTCTGAGACTAGCTTGGCATCAGAGCTTCAGAATCTTTTCATTAAGATACCTATAGTCCAAGCCATCAAATAGATCCCTATTTGTACCAATATTATTAAGGAAATCTGTCTCAAGAAACTTGGGAGGAAGATTTTAGAACCCCAAACCATTCAATTTGTTGGTAGGGCAACAGAGTTTATGATGGGATGTGTGTCTATGGAAAAATGTATTAATCCTGGAAACCTTGTTGTCTCAATTCAAATTGGTAATGTCCTTGTCTCTAATGTTCATATAGAGCTGGGGGTAGTGATTAATGTCATGACTAAGCAAACCGTGGATCAACTTCGGTTATCTCATCTTCGCCCTATTACCACTGTGCTTGAATTAGCATATAGATCTAAAATTAAGCTAGAAGGATTATAGGACGATGTGATCATCTCATTAGATTCTTGGGAATATCCTGTTGGTTTCATTGTGCTTCAACCAAAGAACCCAGTAGGAGGACATCCCTTGATCCTGGGTCGACCATGGCTTGCTACAGCCGATGCATATATTGGATGTCACTCCGGTGATATGTATATATCGCATGGAAATTCTAGGAAGAAAGTTACCTTATACCCCCCCCCGCCAGATCCATTCAGGTCCTTTGAGATACTTTATTGTTGGATCAAAGCAGTGATGAGGAGACTCAGCCCATTTCCCTTATCTATCATTATACTGGGTCTTCACAAGAAGATGAGATTCAAAATTGCCTTAATAATCTAGACACTATGCCTAATTTTGAGCTATTGAGCCATATTTTCAGCCTAGATTCTCAAGATAATCATGATTCTCATTCTTTTGTACCACTGCATTTGACCACCCCCTTGAGTACTCCTGAGCCTGATACTACTTTTGTTGAGATTAGCCCCAGTAAATCCTTGTATATTAGTTTAGATTTGGAATCATCTTAGCAAGAGCAGCTTGTGAATTTGTTGCAAAACCATCTTAGTGCCTTTGCATGGGGCTATGAAGATATGAAAGGTATTCCTCCTGAAAAATGTACACATCATATTTATATTTAGGAAGGAACCGAACTTGTCTGATAGCCCCAAAGGTGAATGAATCTAGCTCTAAGAGATATTGTGAAGGAAGAAGTACGGAAACACTTGGATGTCAGTTTTAACTATCCTATTTCCAACAATCAGTGGTCTCTCCACTAGTGCTAGTACCTAAGGAAGATGGAAGATGGCATATTTGTATTGATTATCGAGAATTAAACAAAGCCACTCTCAAAGATTATTTCCCTCTCCCTTTTATTGGCTAGCTGCTAGATACCCTTGCAGGAAAGAAATATTTTTCCTTTTTGGACGGCTTCAGTGGTTATAACCAGATACAGATTGCACCTAAAGATCGGGATAAAACCATTTTTACATGTCGATGGGGTATATTTGCTTATAGAGTGCTTCCCTTTGGTTTATGTAATGCCCCAACTACCTTTCAAAGGGCAGTCCTAGCCATATTTGCTGATCTAGAAATTGTAGAAATTTATATGGATGACTTTTCTATGTTTGGTGATTCTTTTTCAGGAAGCTCTCGAAAATCTGGAAAAAAAACTTCTTCATTGTCAGGAAGCCCATCTCGCCTTGAGTGACAAGAAATGTAGATTAATGTGCAAAGTGAGAGTGGTACTTGGCCATTTGATTTCTGGTAAAGGTATCCGGGTTGATCCAACAAAGATCAAAATCATAATGCATCTTCCTACACCCAAAACTCAAAGGGAAGTAAGAGGTTTTTTAGGACATGTGGTTACTATAGGAGATTCATTGAAAAATTTTCTAACATAGTTGCTTCTCTTTTCCGACTTCTAGCTAAGGATAGTGAATTTTCTTGGACCACAGCTTGCCAACAGTATTTTGAAACATTGAAGGAAAAGTTAGTACATGCACCAGTTTTGAGAGGTCCAAACTGGTCCCTTCCTTTTCACACTTCCTCTAATGTTTCATATTTGGCTATTGGCACAGCTTTAGCACAAGAGGAAAATAAACAATACTATGATATTTATTATATTAGTAAGAATTTGTCTTCTACTGAATTAAATTATACAGTTATAGAGAAAGAGTTTTTAGCTATAATTTTTCCAATTAATAAGTTTAGACACTATATTACAAGATATGAAGTATTTGTACATACTGATCATTCTGCAATCAAGTATTTGATGAACAAGCCATTAACTAGTAGTAGAGTGACTAGGTGGTTACTATTGTTGCAGGAATTTAATATTACTATTGTTGATAGACCAGGAAAATCTAATGTTGTAGCAAATTTTATTTCTAGATTAGATAATCCTGGTGAAGAAACTCCTATTAATGATGATTTTCCGGATGAACATCTTTTTGCTATGTCAATAGATTCCCCGTGGTTTTCTAACATTGCTAATTACTTGGTTACTGGGAAAACACCACCCCAC
>APFE030979334.1:100591-120131 GCA_000404065.3 Pinus taeda
ATACCAAGAGTTAAACATAAGAAACCCCACGTGTGCTTTTCTCTGCCTTGAAGTAAGTGAACTGGGGGTACACACCTCATGAATGGGTAAAATACCAAGGATTAAACATAAGGAACCTCACGTGTGTGCGCTTTACTGCCTTGAAGTGTGTGCATTGGGGGTACGCACCTCATGAATGGGTAACCTACGTGTCTGAACGCGGTCCCTGCACGGCGTACCTCTTAATTCTCATCATATTGAGAGCCATGCCATGGGTGTTGCCATCAAGTACAACATCTGTAACATATAACCATACCAGAAACATAATGCCAACATCATTAATGAGAAATTTGAACTTATTAGGTGCATAACAGATATATGATATTATTTTAATTACAGGAAGCATAAAACCAACTTGTTAAAGTCTATGAGGAAGTTACCTCCACAACACAAAAATGTAAAGTTTATTTAAACTTGATTTTTTGATAAAATATACATACCCATAAAAAGTGTAGACATTATTGAAGACTTGGAGAAATCCACCATATAAAATAAATAGGTCAATAAGGTTCAGAGAGGAAAATGTCATCAATGTTACTACTCATAAGTCTAAGAAATGGAGGAAAGAAGTTGAAACAATTCTAGGACTATGTTGTCTGCATAAATTAGCATATATCTCATGTTGTTTGTTGTAAGATAGCATCTAACACAACCACAACTTTTCCATTACCTTTTAACAATTCCAAGATTATTTTAGTCAGTCATGTAACAACAAAATCACAAATCATGCCTTATAATACATTAATTTGTCTCTGTCCACTTTCTATTATAGTAGTTATCTATTTGAAGTTTGAGAAATTTCTTTCAAATAGCTTTTGACTTGTCCATGTTTTTTTGGGAAGTTGATAACGTCAGAAGGGTTGTTAAAATATATCCTTTTAGTTGAAAAATTTCCAGGTGATTAATTATATCACATACTTCTCCTTTTGTTTCTCCTTACAAGGTGAATGGCATGCTTATTTCCATGACAAGACGAAACTGAACGACAAGTTGTTGATTTTAACAGCCTTTGATTTTATTTGCGTTGTTGCATTTTTGGAATTTTTTTTTTAATAAATGAAATATGTGTACATGGAACTTATTTGAAAAATCCGGATTTGATTAAGTTGGTTGGTCTCAAACACATGAAAATGAATCATGTCCACTTTGCTAGTGTTTCATTAAAAGAAAGTGGTTTAATTATTGGTATGTATTCTTTTGAATTGCTATCTTTGTCGACTAATGAATGGATTAGTGAAAGTTGTCTTTTACACGTTGTGGCCTTTTAATAAGGATGAAGTCTGTAATTTTCAAAATAAGGATCTAAAGAGTGCACAATTATTGCTTTCTTGTGAGTTGATGATGAACAAATGAATGTCTTTGAGAATTGTGTTAGGTAGATCCTCATGTCATCAGGGTCAAAAACCTTTATCAAAATTGTAAAAAAATGGAATTTTGCACTAATAGGTAAGTGATTCTAGTTATTATAGTCTAAACTATACTAGTTTTTCATGCCTTTGCTTGCATGATTATCCATGCTACTTTAGATTGTCAATTTGAATACATTTTCTTATTTAAGACATTTATTACGTGCCATTTTTTCTTCTTTGATTGGTTAATGGCTCATAACCTATTTATGTGTAGCAGTAGTGCATACACATGAGCTTCTTGGTGTCCTTATCAAATGTGAAAATAAAATTCAAACACATATAAAGATTGGTTTGAACTTTAAGATGTCAAGCATGTATCTTTTGTCTCTTCGTAGGAAAATGACAATAATATGCATAAAGGAAATTTCCTGGTTAGATTTTAATATTATTCTAAAAATTTACTTTTTTGAAAATTGGGTTTCCTCCTGTTATCTTCTATACATTCAAGGAAATTGGAGGGCTTTGAATGCTAAAGTATGGGCCATATTTTAATCCCACAAAGTAACCTATGTTATAGTTAACAAATAGATGTTGGAGTTAAACACTTCCATATTGGTATGAGCCATGAGGAAGATCAACTTATTCCAAATCTATATCAATACATACAGGTATGTGTAGGAAATTTGTCTCTAGTTGAAGCTATTTAAAGGTGCAAGTTCAAAGTTATGTGATGAGGTAGAAATATGGTCCATGGAAGCCTTAAGAGAGTGAATCCATAGAATCAACATTTTTGGGTTGAATATGCTTTAAATAGGTAGGAAGCATAGGCTCAGAATAGAGGATTAACTCTTAAGGATCTTGAGGTATTATTTCTATTGGATTATCTTTATAATTATTGAACCTACCTTGATTATAACACTAACTTCTTTTTCTTCGATATTACAATATCCATGGTACAAAGGTATCCCTTGAATTAGTACTCTCTTTCCAAAATATAGACATGCACTGGCTTATGACAAAGATTGGAGGGTATGAAAAAACTTCAAACAATATCAATTGTTGAAACAAAATTGATTTTTGTAGACTCGTCAGTGACATGATGCGAAGCTATGGAATTTGAATAATTATTGAGCATATGGTATTCAAGGTCTTGGTGGAGTGGAAGGCATTTTGGATCACATACAGAATCGGTCTAGTGATATTCTTAAACTCAATGTCCCACATGAGACACACATACAAACTTATGGTCAAGTCTTTAAGGTTGGTGAATTAACCTGCAATACCTTTGCAACACAACGATAATGTTTTGAAGTGATGAAACAATATTTCATGTGTAAATTTTAATCCAACCAATATTAAGTTGGAAACTCATATTGTAATACTTGACAATTCATATAATATAATTTGTGGTTGAAATTATTTATAGTTGTACTTGATATTATTTAGTATTGTAATTAACATATGTAACTTTGTGTTTTCCTATTAGATGAACATGCACATTATATGTAATTTTTTAATTTAGTCGCAAAACCATACTAATTAATTTATGTTGATTATTAATAAACACATAAAATCAATCTAAAATTACTAAATTAGTAGTTTATATTGATTGATGATGAACAAAAAAAGAATGACCATACAACCTAAATTGGTTGTTTATAATCATTATTAATGAAAGTAAATGAAATGAATATAAACTAATAAATTAGTCGCTTATATAATGAATATGAAACTACCAAAAAAATATAAATGACTACTGTAAATGATAAATTTGTGATTACAAATGATAACGAAATTCTACATATATACGACTATTAGTAGCTAATTTACAGTATCTTATAACATGATTAAAATTTCGTCATATTTCTTTTGTCATTAATTGGTTTCAAACGAAGACTAAAATTTGCATATATATGACTATTATTATCTAGTTTATAGTATCTTATAACACGGCCAAAATTTTGGTCATATTTTTTGGTCATTAATTGGTTTTCTCGGGTGATCATATAGTAGTATATTTTGTTGTGTATTTGGTCATTAATTGTGACAATTAGTGAATAAACTAATGAGTAAATATCCTACTAGATAATAAAATTGAGACAGCTAATTAATGACTAAGCTAAAAACGACTAAAAATTGGTCACGTTATGAGATACTATAAATTAACAGCTATTGGTTGCCAACTGAAAAATGGTCATTTATATGCAAATCATAGTCATTTTTTAGTAACTAATTAGCCATTTTGTACCAGTGATTCCTATGGTCTAGAGTATCCCAGACCTATTTTGTTTCCTGAAGATCTTTGACTGCTTAGAATCTAATCTAGCTTTCTTCTTCCTTCTACAAAATTTTCATTTATGCATTTCGTGGTCTTCATTTTCTCAAGATTTGTTCTCAGATAAACACTCTCTACCTCGAGACTTTGATAGTTCTCTTCCAATTCATGGATCAAATCTTGAAGAACTTCTTCCTTTCATTTAGCTTCTTCTATTTTGACTTTCAAGGACCAATTTTCATCTTTGCATGTTTTTGAGATTGTTTCTATCTTTACCTTGAACAACTCTTGTTTTAATTGATCGTTCTCCTCTTCTAATTTCTCACATGTTCCTTGTTTTTCTTCTAGTAGAAGTGATAAACTATTTTTTACTTTAATGGCTTGTTCAAGTTTTTCTTCTTGATAAAAAATTTCCTCATTGTCAGACTTGTACATACCTTCTTCAACACATCGCAGCTATTCTTTTAGTTGCTTGTTATTTCTCCTTGCCTTCCTTAACTCATCAAGAGAACTGATGAGTTCCCCTTCAAATCCACTACTCCTTCTTCTTCCTCTTCAGAGTCAGTAATATTTTGTTTCTTGGAGTGTAATCCAAATGCCATAAGTAAATACTTATCTTAATCATCTTCTAAAGAGATTTTATTGTCTTCCTCTGGTGCTGAACTATCCTCTTTAGAGTAGCGCCCCTTTTTCTTATAGAAATCCTTCTTCTGATGTTTTTGAAATTTGTTTCTAAATTTATAATCATCTTCCTTTTCAGTCCTTTCTTTTCAAGGGAACTTGGACTTAAAATGTCCAACTCTCCCATAGTAAAAACATTTAAAGGAAAATTTCCCTTTGTATTTTCCTGAGCCTTGCTTTAGTTTCTTGTCAAATTGAGCCAACTCTTGATCAGATTCAAAAATAGAGAAATCTTGATGATCTTTGTGATCCTTGGCCTTCTTGGACACTTTGAATGCTTCCTCCTTGGGTTCAAACTTCTCTCTTCCTACTCTCATATCATAGGCTATGAAAGTACTAAGAAACTAGTCCATCTTGAGATTCTTTAAATTAGCCATTTCTTTAATAGTAGTGAATTTAGAATTAAATATCATGGGTGGGAACCTTAATACCTTTTGAACAATCATATCTTCCTTAAATTCTTCACCAAGTCCTCTAATCATATTGGTTACTCCATCAACTCTGAGGAAGTATTCTTCTATGATTTATTATTCACACATTGTTAAGCTTTCAAACCTCATTTTGAAGGTTTGAAGTTTGGCCTGCTTGACTTTGTCATCTCCTTCATGAATCTAATTGAGCTTCACCGATACCTCCTTGGTATACTTACAATGCATAACCTTTACGAATTCATATTGACTAAGGCCAAAGATAATGGAATTCTTGGCTTGAACATTATTTCCGTACATTTTTTTACCATCTACATCAGTGGAAGGGACATTAGGGACATCATAATCTACTAGTATAGATCTCCAAAAATCTAATCCTAAAGGCATAACATGGGCTTCCACCTAACTTTCCAGAAATCATAGTTTATCACATCAAAGATTGGTATCTTGCTTTATTAAGTATATTGACTCACTTGCCTAGACATAATTCCTTATGGATTACCTTCCATTGGTTAGATTGTTCCTGAAGGAACTTGGCTATGATACCTATTGTTGGAATAAGGAATTACTTTGGGGGATGGGGGGGTGAATCGGTAATAGTGAATTTCTTAAAACGTTTTATGTGTTTTTAACTCTTTTCACTATGGTCACTTACTTGTGAGAGATTTCATACACAATATAGACAATCAGTAAGATAAGAATTCACATGTACATACAATCCATCACATGAGCAACATACAAATATTGTCACATGTATTTTTACATGGAAACTGAAAGGGGAAAAACCATCAATTTGTTTGTTATTATGATGTAAATTAAGAACCTACTTAATTACATCATTTTGTTTGCGATAACCCACTAACATGAGGCACCAACCCCCTTAAGATAGCATGCACCTACTTTTCAACAGGCATCAACCTCTTATGAATACAGGCCACCACCTACTCTAGCCATTGTTCTACCTTTCATACAATTTTCAAACTAGAAACATCGGCAAATACATATATAGAGAAATACCAATTTGGTTCACTACAGTATCATACTTCTTCTCTCAATCCTCTACTATTCCATGGGCTCTCTCGACCTCACACATCAACACCCTATCCTCTTCTCACTCTACAGTAACACAATGTACTCATCCTTCTACTCTTAACTACGTATAATCTACTCTTGGTCTTCTATTGCACAATATCTCTCAACATTTTGCTTCAGTTCAACACTTAGGCCAGTTGCTCAACTTTCACACATTGTGCTCCACTCTTTTTAGCACATAGAAAAAAATATTGTATTCCCCCAGTTGCTCAATGGAAATCCTAATTTTTGTTCCTTTGTCGCACTAAGCTCAATGTTGTCTCTATCACCATCCACAGTTCTCAAGAGTTTACTCATGGCATGACACTCTATTATTTTGTTGCAACACTTTTTGCAAATTATGACACTGCATTAAAGCATGATAATGGGCTTCGTTCTCTTCACCATATCCCTTTGTGGTTCTCCATGACTAGAATTTAATCTCAGTCCACCTGCACACTCTAATGAGACTCCTCATGCTTATTCATGGCTCATAGAGCTTGACTATACTTCAACATGGATTCTCTATTATTCATTTATTTCTATAAGGTGTTGATGGGAGATCAAATATGGCTTTATTTCAACATTGAGATAAGCCCAACAACTCTTTTTTGAGAATTGTGGACCTCGTCGCCTTGACCCAGTGATATTTTCATTCACCATTACTCTTGCGAGACCAACTCTTCTATGTGAATTTACTTTCTAACTATTGACCCATTCATCCTTTAACACTCTGTACTACAATATAGGATACTTAACATATCATAACTTTATTAAGTGAGATGTTACAATATCACAAAATTTCGATGCCTTTAGCCCCATCTTACAAAGCCCCATTTATCATTTTCTTTCTCATATGACCACTCCCAGTGACCATTGGTATAAAATTTAGGTGCTAAATCTTTTAGGATCCAGTCAATGGTCTATCCCCTTGTGTATTTCTCTATTCCCTTAGCCCTTATGGCTTCCTAAACCAATATCCAACACATCATAAGTGCCTTTTATCATAACTTTTCTCCAAAATGCATTTATAAAGGAGTTCTAAAATCTTTGACCTCCAATATACTTCCATAGCACCTAGGTGCTACACTTTCTCTATGCCATTGGTTCTTTGGGTCCTCATGACCATGTTCCAATCAACATAAGAGCTCCACACATCATATCAAAAATTTCCTATAAAACAATTAGATAGAAGGTATGAAAACTCCAACCTCTAAAATTTTGACCTCTGAGATAATGTCATGCTGATGTCATCATCTCCATGTGGCATTTCCTTAGTGGTGACACATGTCACCTGGATTTTCTGTATCAGACCACCCAAAATGTTTAATCTAATTGCCACATGTCCTCTATGCAGCCACATCATGTTGAAATCATCTGCCTCATTAGCTTCTCAGTCCCAATCCCCTAATTCCATGTGTCCTATTAGAGGAGAGAGAAAGGGTTCCTCGATCCTTTGTTTTTTCAATGAATTTATTTGAAATCCTTGTCCTCACAACTTTGATGCTTTTTAAAAGATCTCATTCATAAGGACTTATGAAACTATGAGGTTATAATGGCCTTGATCTTTTGAGATTCCATCCCACTTCGATATTCTGATATGCTTCCTACCAGTCCTTCTGATATCGGGTCTCGATGTTTTTAGCCTTCTTAGATATCCAACATTTCAAGAATCAGCTCCTAATGGTTGACTTGCTCCTATTGAGTCTCTTTTAAATAAGCTTCCAAGGAAATAAACCACCAAGGTCCTCGCCTATTCTATTGGCTTGTTGGGGCTTGACCTAGGTTCAGAAGTGATTTAGCCAAAAAAAATCCTGAAACTACCGGCCCTTTCGGCAATAGTCTACAGTGCACAGACTGAGGTCTCACCTGAGGTAGTATGGGGGGTGTTGTAACTAGGTTTCTGCACCCTATGGATGTCTTGATGAATTCTGGGAAGTTCGTGAACCGATCCTGCATGCTCAAACTACTTCGCGCAGGTGTCTGACCTTCTCCTAGCTCTGTCAAGAGTGTGAAGAGGCACAGTCTAGATCCTTTAACCATACTATGTTATTATTATATATCTTAACTTAAGTTTGTGGGCCCAATATTCTTATAAATCATTCAACATTCACATCAGGTGCACACAATCATAAACTGTAAGGGGATGCATAAGCATATAACAGAAGCACAAACATATAGATCTACGAATAGATGCACAATATTTCATAATCAACATAGCTTTTATTAAACTTCTGTTTTGTTATAATCCCAACTCTACCCTGCGCACTCAGCTACAAGGGTCCATGCACACAGCTGCGAACTCTACCAGGCCTCTGCACACACAGTTGCAGAGCCTCTTCCTATTCCTACAACCCAAGATTCAGACTTATAGACTCAGAGCCTCACTCTATTTATACATTCCCATGGTCCACGGACCATGAGGTAGGTCGACACATTCTTTATTAAATTACAATATTTTAGGGCGGACAAACCTAGACTCTCATGCTCCGCACCCACATTTCGCGGGGTCTTACATTACTTTTGACCAAAATTCAGGCTACAAGGCCCAAAAATCTGTTATGGGAGGTCCCCTGCCCAACAAGCCCCCAACACAATCATCATGACTCATCCCGAGTCACTTGGCTGGTGTGATAACCCTTGCGTGAGGTCCATCCAACTATACATATGTAGTGTGAAGGTCCGTAACTCACCATGTTGCCATTATGTGGATTTGCATCTCACTTGATCCTCTACTATGATGTTGGCCTCTAGTACCTATGTTGATAGTCCCACACCTTTGTTCGACTCCTCGGGTCACAAAGACTGTGCCTTGGTCGGTTAATTAGACAGTCAGCCCACCCATGTAGGGCTTCAGGCGATTGCGATTTACTTTTCTTGGGAAGGGCTCACCATTAATTTTTACTAGCTAGACCACGCCACCATCTGTGACCTCTTTTACCACATATGGCCCCAACCACTGCATTCTGAATTTTCCAGGAAATTTTTTGAACTTGCTGTCATACAACAACACTAAAGCATTTATCTTAAATGTGCGCAACTTGATATGGTGATCGTGTCAAAATTTCTTGCACTGCTTCTGTACCTGCTGATGGAATCCTACTAGAAACCATTCTTCCTCAAGTTCTTCCAATTGTATGAGTCTCTCTTCCAAGGCTTCTCGGTCTGACATGCCTGTCATCGTTGTTATCCGCAAACTGGGGATGATGTATTCCATTGGCATGACTACTTCAATGCCATAGACTAACCTGAAAGGTGTCTGACCCATCAACTTCTTGCATGTGGTTCTGTATGCCCATAAGATGGTAGGTATGCGCAAGTCCCGGCCATTTCACTGTGTGTTACATACTTTGGTCAGTGCAATCTACGGAATCTTGTTGAATGCTTCTATTGTCCCATTAGCTTGTGAATGGTATGACGTACTTTGTTGATGATACACCTAGAATTCCTTGGTGAGTGTGTTGATAGTTTCATTTAGGAAGTGCATTCCATGGTCATTCATTAGAATATTCGGACATCCAAACCATGTCAACACATTGTCGAACAAAAGTTTCGTAGCCATGGTAGTCTTGCAGTCCTTAATGGGTCGTGCTTCCACCCATCGAGTCAGGTACTCTATCACGGTGATGATGTAGCACACACCCATCTTCCCCTGAGGTTTGGTTGGCCCCATAAAGTCTATCACCCATTTTTCGAATGGTTGCAGCGTCATTTGTGGATTGAGTGGCATCTCATCCCTTCACAATGGTTTCCTAGTCTGTTGACATACATCGTAGGCCTGATAATACACTTTCAAATCTTGATGGAGGGTTGGCCACCATAGTTCGACGCAAAGAATCTTTTGTGCCATCACCCATCCCACATAGTGTCCTCTTGCAGCCCCCTTATGTGCTTCCGCGAGAATCTATCCTCATTTGAATTCAGGTACATATCTTCATAATATCTCATCATTTCCCAGTTTGTAGAGGTGCCCCGCAATGAAAAAAAACAATTCTACGCGTACCACCAATTCCTTCTTCTTTTGGACTGAATATCCCTGCGCTATAGTCCCTGTGGTTAAGAAATGGATTATATCTTCGAAGTGGCCATCCGCGACACGCACTACAAGTAGTTGTGCATCAAGTAGTCCTTCCTCCAAATTTGTTGGTTCCTCCCCAGTCTCAATTTGTGATAGGTGATTTGGTCCTGCATTTAGCTGTCCTGGTTTCATGATTACCTCAAAGTCACATTATTGAAACAGTAACAGCCATCTGCATATGCGCCCCCCCAACACAGGCTTATTCGCCAGGTATTTCAATGTAGAATGATTGGTATACATCTTGAAGTGCCCCCCAAGTAGATAGTGGCAGTATTTTTGGATTATGTATACCATGGCCAAGCCTTCATGCTTAGTAGTAGAGTAGTTTTTTTTTGCTTTGGACAATCATCGACTCACGAATGCGATTGGGTGATCCACGCCTTTTGTACCTTCATGCGTAAGTACAGTGCCCAACGCGATACACAATGTATCAATAGGTACATGAAATTCAATGTCCCATTTTGGGAAGACCAAAATGGGAGCGGATGCCATTTTTTCCTTGAGAACATCCAAGCTATTCTTATAGTCATCATTCCAACAATATGTAGCGTCCTTTTTCAATAACTGTTCCATTGGTGCTGTGATTTGTGCATAGCTCTTAATAAACTTTCAATAGTAATCAGTGTGCCCCAACGTGGTTCGTAGTTGTTTGACACTTCACGGTGCTTCCAGATTGAGAATAATGACAATCTTCATAGAGTCCACCATTAGGCCTTGTTTGTAGACCACATGGCTGAGCGGATTTCCAAAGGGGACTAGGAAGGTGCACTTCTTAAGATTCAGAGAAATCTAGTGTTGTCGGCAAGTATCTAGCATCAAATGTAAGCTCGCTATATGGTGTTTAACCAACCCAAATACAATCCAATCATCCAGATAGACCTCTAAAAAGTTTTGGATGTATTCCTTGAACGCGGCCACCACTACGCGCGAAAATATCGCCAGCGCATTCTTCAGTCCAAAGGGCATAACGGTGTATTGAAAATAGCCCCATTCGGTTGCGAAGGTTGTCTTGCTCCTATCTTGCAATGCGATCTTGATCTGATGGTACCCTGAGAAACCATCCTTGAATGAGTAAGCTTCTTGTCCGCCAACATTCTACAATACTTCATCTATAAATGGTGTCAGGAATGGATCATGAACATAGGTGTCGTTAAGCTTCCTGAGGTCCACGCAGATTCTAATTTCGCCCTTCTATTTTTTTTTTGTACTACCATAGGACTCACCCAATATGATTCTTCCATAGGTTCAATAATTCCAGCTGCAAGCATTTTGTCTAATTCTTCGTGGACCTTTTCTTTATACTTCAGATTCAAACAGTAAGGTCAATGTTTAACTGGCTTCACGTTTGATTTCAGAGTGATGTTCATCATAAATTTCCAATGATCCCCTTTAAGTCCTTGATTTTGGTCGGGAACAAATCTTGATATTCACGGAGTAACTCAGTGACCTTATCTACTATAGCATCGCCCCAATAGTTCCCAAGCATGGTCTACTTCGGCTCTGCATCTATACCAATGTTTACCTACTTTGTCTTTAGCGATGTAGTGATGTCGGGGTCCTCAATTGATGGTCCTCAACTTCGCAACACCCTTTAGTTTCTGGAATGTTGATGTTTCGGGGGTTGTCATCATCCTCTTCTACTTGTACGTTGTAACATCCTAGGGCACGACTTAACTGGGTTGCCCATGCTGGTTGAACTTGTTCTTGTGGTTCCTGTGGTATTTTGAAGATGGTGGCTTTCATGGCTTGTATCACATCGTCAACAGTACCCGACCATCGGTCTTCAAATGTGAATTTCAACAAAAATCCCTCACACAAAACATCCCATTCTCCTGTACCATGTCGGAGTTCCATCTCGGTATACCAATTCATGGGTATGACATCCACGGTATGATAGAATAAGTGTACCCATTCAGGCTGCGGCTTTTCTCCATAGACCTTGGTCCATTTTGTGAGGTGCATGCACAGGTCATCACGTCCATCGTATCTATCTACTAGCCATAGTTCTGGTTTCCCAAATCATAGCCGCATCATCCTCCTGCAGTTGTGCCAGTTTTCAAAAATTTCTTGATGTTTTCCCTACCACTGCATAGGTGTCGCACACAGTGCCCACTTCAATGCATCGAACCATTGTTTCTCTGGTACTGCGCTCTCAAGCTTGCTCAAGAATTCATCCACCACTGTCAATCCATCATATGTTGGTAGATCTCGGGCCTGGGCTGTTACACAACACAGTGATCTAGTCATCATGTTGCAATTCAACATTGTCACTTCATTCAACCGATTGTGCCATCATTCATCTTCATCATCCGAATCCGAGGTGCAGGAACCTATGCGCTCCCACGAGATTCTTCCATCTATAGTCGAATTCACCCAATCCAGATCTCGCACAATTATATTGTAGATACAATCCATCTCATCATCACAGTCATCATCAGGCACAGGTTTGGTGTAGTGCACACCTTCAGCCAGATCTAGTGGAATGACTACACAAAGGGACTTCTTCTCGAATATCATCTTCCGCTTCTTCAAGTTGATGACTCCATTCATATTAGTGGCCCAGTCTATTCCTAGCAACGTGGGGTAAGGGTTGTTGTCATCAACAATCCTTATGACCTCAAAGTCCGTCTGCATGCTCGCGCCTTCGATATCAACTGTTACCCCTTGCAACATCCCCATGGGCAAGACCTTTTGTTGTTTCGCCATCCGTAATTGAATAGAGGACCATTGCAATGTAGGCTTACCCATGTGTTCCCATGTATGTTTTGGTAACACATTCATATCTGAACCTAGGTCCAGAATTACCTGATCCATTTCATATGCGCTAATCTGGGTCGTTTATCTCATGTCCCTCCTAGTGCGCAATGTATGCTTTCCTAGTTTACAGACTACGCGCGGTTCACCTGACCCTGCGCACCTAGTTTTCAGCTCCTGTAGTCCTTTAACTACCTTATTATTGCACAACAGTTTCATGCATGTCACTAAAAAGGTAGTAAGCATAGAAGGATCTATTCTTGGCTCTAGTTGATCCTTACTACCTGAAGTGGAGGCCTCCGCGAAGCTCTTCTTAGCTTCCATAAATGTCTCCTTTGCGCATTCCAAGTCAAACTTAGGTTCCTTTGTAGGAGATTTGTAAACCCATGTATCTCCATCAGACTGCTTCCTCTTATCTTCCCCTGTGGTCACATCACTTCTGAGCACCACATTCACATTTGGGTCTTCTTCGCGGGGTTCAGACCTCATCATTTGAAAATTCTATGTCAGAGTAGGCTAAAGTACCCCTTTCTCGCGCATCTACACAATCAACATAGGACAATCTACCATTTCGTGATCAAACTAAGAACAGTATGAATAAGATATTCTTGTTGGGTTGGTACAATTGCGAGCATAGTGCCCCGGTCCTACTAAGGAGTTTCTATGGATACTGATAAGATAAAGGCCATCAAAGATTGGCCCACCCCAAAAAATATCATAGAAGTGAGATTATTAATGTGAAATGTTGGTTACTAGGGAAGATTTATCAAACGATTCACTTAATATGTTCATCCAATTAACTCATTCCAGAGAAAGGGGGTGAAGTTTATTTGGTTCAAGGAATTGGAAGAAAGTTTTCAGCAACTGAAATAATTACTTACCAGTGCACCTCTATTAAGAGTTTTGGACCCAAACAAAGAATTCTGAGTATGTATTGATACTTGGAAGGAAGGATTCAATGGATTTTTCATGCAATATGGGTATGTGTTATGTTATGATTCCAGGAAATTGAATGAGCATGAGAAATTATGTGACTCTTGATTTAGAGTTGGTAGTCATTTTTCATGCACTCAAAATGTGGTAACATTCTCTATATGGGAGCAGATTTATTTTAGTGTCATATCATAGTGGATTGAAGTATTGATATGACTAGCCTCACTTGAATTCTAAGCAAGCTACGTGGATAGCATTAATTAGTGAATTTGAATTCAAAATTATACACATAAAAGGCAAGGAAAATTGTGTTGTAGATGTTTTATGTTGAAATTTTGAAGAGAATCAAATTGCAACAATTAGTTCCACTAAAACTAACTTGGAATCTATGATAAAATGTGCCATATACAATGATGAACAATAAAAAAATTAATTAATGTTTGTAGAAAAAAAATAAGGCTTGGGTTTTGCGGGATATCAACTAATAGAGGATGGACTACTATTACTAAACAACATATTATATGTGCCAAATTCCAAGGAATTAAAGAGGTTGATCATGGATGGATTTCACAAAAAACCATATTTGGACACTTAGGATATTAGAAAATGATAACAATAGTAAGGAATCATTTTAATTTCCCTTGAATAAACAGAGAGATCACCAAGTACATATTTAGATGTTTGGAATCTAAGGAAGTCAAGGTTCAACATAAGCATCCATCAGGTTTGTTGTGTTCATAAATCAAGATGCTTGTGGATTAGGGTGGATTTCTCTTAACCTAATAATTACTTGTGAATGTTTTTTGGCTTCTTATTAAAATTATGTTCTCATCATGAAGCAATTATCAAAATGTACAAAACATTAATATCACAAAGAGATGAAAGGACACAAAAGATATGCTCCAAGCTAGGGAAAAAACCCACAAGGGGGAAATCCCAAGAAATACTCTTCTTATAGAATCAGATAAAAGTGAGATATCCAAGACCCAATACCAAGACCAAGACTACCACAAATACCCAAAGTCATCCCTCTTTGAACTCTTCTTCCAACAAGTCAAATTCAATAAAGTCAACGTTGTTCAAACCTATGAATTTTAGTCAAATTTTTGAATATTTCAGTGCCACAATGAAGGATGAATTTTAGCCCTATAATAACTCTTAAAAAACTGCATAAAAAATCACATGTGCGGAAATATTAGTGAAGAAAACTCAGATTTCTCTTGCCTTTGACTTCAATCTATCTCTCCTTTGACTTTTGTTTATTTTCTTCTTCTTTCTTGTACATAAATCAATGTGAGGGAGTAAGTGAGTGAATGAGGTCAAGTTGCCTTGAATTTATACATGTCTAGCAGGTCAAATAACTACCTCTTTAGGTTGAATTTTCCAAGGAAGGATGACTCAGTCTCTAGATGAAGTTTTGACTCTTTGACTCAAGATGAAAATAAATTTCATTTTCTTATAAGAAGTCAAATGGGGATTTTGGCTCAATTATATTTATTTCACTCATAATAAACTTTTTTTTTGACTCAATACACCCTATGAGCATGAATAACATGCTTTGACTAGAAATAAATAATAATAATAAATACAATAATTGAATATAATAAATGCATCAAAACTACATTTAAATTACATTTTGAAGACTAACACTAGTTACATTTCCAACATGTTGCACCCTCTTCCAATTTCAGAGTAGAAATGGGAGACTATAACGTTGGATTTTATCAATAGAATGCCAAAAACAAGTACACAACATGATCATATCATGGTTGTGGTGGAAATTTTAAGCAAATAAACTCATTTTATTCCAATGAACTCCATTCACAAAGAAATTGATATGGCTAATATATTTATGAAATATATATTTAGTTTGGATGGCATGCCAAAGGTAATTGTGTCTGATAGAGATGCTAAATTTACTTTACTATTTTTGGAAATATTTGTTTGAAGGAATTGGGACAAAGCTAACATTGAATACAACTTATCATCCTGAGACAGATGGTAAAACATAAAAGACAAATTAGATTTTAGAAGACATGCTATGTATGTATGTAATGAGTAGACCAAGTAAATGGCAGTAGTATTTTCCATTGGTAGAGTTTACTTATAATAATGAATACATAAAATCATTGAAGGTGAGTCCCTTTGAAGGAATTTATGACCATAAATTTCACACACCCATTAGTTGAGATCATCCATTAGATAGAGTTATTCTTGGACCTGATATGTTACAAGAGATGGAGTAAGAAGTTTTATTGATCAAACATAAGTTGAAGACATCCCAAGATCATTAGAAGAGCTATTTAGAAAGGAAAAAGCTCAAAAAGAGTTCAAAGTTGGAGATCATGTGTGTTTCTAGATTAATCCAAGGAGAATTTCCTTGAGAATGGGAACTTTTGTCACATTAACACCTCACTATTATGGACCATTTGAGATTTTGAAAGGATTTGGGCCAGTGGCTTAGATGCTTGTGTTACCTCCAAAAATTAAAGCTCGTGATGTATTTCATCTATCTTTACTTAAAAGGTATTTTTTAGATCCTAGTCATGTTATTGATTGGGATATGATCTATATGGAACTCAGAGAGTTCAAATCAAAACCACAATGCATACCAAGTAGGAAAGAGACACTCCTTCAAAACCAAACCATTATGTTTGTTAAAGGATGTTGATACCTAATCCTCATGATTGGGTGAATATAATGTAAATAGATAAATAAGTAATATGAACAGTCATGGGGAGATGAAGTGAACAGTCTCTCCCTCATGTATATAATGAAGACCTACCTGAAGGAATAAACACGAATCAATTTTTGGTTAAGGAGTTACTACCTAGTCTGACATGGTATCAGAGCCAGCACCACTTTTAGTTTCCCTCTTCTTTGTAACTCCCTCCTGCATATTCTGCTTATATTCTGCCCATGTTCTGCAGGCTAACATCTCTGTCATATCCCTACGAAATCTCATTCATTGTTTAATCTATTCGTTGAAGTGTGTTACCTCTTAAAGGAGTCGATTCGTTGTGTGTTTCATATACTGTGAGTTCCATTTTCTATGTGTTATACACATGTATGTACTGTGAGTTTCAACCCACAACCTGTGCTCTACAATTATTCTGCCTTACCTATGTGCCACAGTTGATTCTTCATCATGGATTCATGGCTTTGTTCCCTAGTTTCTAGTGCACCTTGGGCTTCCATGAAGCCTGATCTCTTGTATTATGCTCCTGAAATATCTCTGTATTCTGTATCCACCACTCTTCTTACACAAATCTCAGTGATTATGTGACAAGCGTGACTTGGACATTTGCAGTCGAATGGTAGAAACCGTGGTTCGAACCATAAGGCTTTCGATGTTACAGTTGCCACACGTCTAGAATCTTGGTGCCAAATTAATGCAAAGACCATCTCACAATATCAACCGAAGGACCACTTGAATGCATTCTCCAAGTGATAATAGCTTATTATTAGTTGTGCATGCAGAGTGGAAGAACATAGAAGCAAAAAACTTGTTTTGGCGCTGATTTGGAACAGTTCTAGGCACTCTTGGTTTGGGGGATTATTTGGAAGGAGGTACCATTGTCTTTTTGTTTACATTCACTGAATGGTTGGAATCAAGATTGAGTGAAAAGGCACCTAAGTCTGCTGCGTGAATGATGGTATATATGTTGAAGTTTTTTGGGCATACACGTTGAATTTGTTTCACATAATGTTGGCATATACTTTGAAAGTTTTTGGTATATATGTTGAAGACATTTTGGCATGTAAAATGTGTTAATAGCCACGCGTTGAATGCTGTTGAATGTACTCTTAATTCTGTTTAACACATGTAATTGTATTGAATTTTTATGGTATATACGTTGAGATTAGATTGGTGAAGACCAAATTCAGATAGCTTTGTTGCCTTTTCATGTAAAACAATTCAAGAACATTGCAGAAAAAAATGATGAGGAAGAGATTTGAAATCTTTTGAGAATGCATAGTTGATATACATTTTATATTTTCATTAAATACAAAGATAGTACAAAGCCCTATATGGAGAGAATGCCCTTTTGAAATGTAATTTAAAAAAAAAAAAATTACCACCAGAAGTACAATTTTACTGTATATTGGCAGAAGTATTTTTCTATCAGCAGAAGTAATTTTTTTACAGAATGCATTCAATCATATCCATGGTGGGAATAGTTCTCACTGGCAAGGAGAACTATTCTGAATGGTCTCGGATGATAAAACACACCCTCATTTTCAATGAGTTATGGAAAGGAGAGTGTGTCGAAGACAGAGACAATGAACCAGTACAACCTACCTCAGACAAAGAGCCCGTCATTTGGGGAAACAAGAATAGAAAAGCTTATGCATTAATCGCAGCATCTGTAAATGAAGAGGTGAATAACCATATTTCATCATTTTCAACTGCCTTTGAGGACTTACAAAATCTAAAAGAACTCTACGACTTACATTCTGCACTTGAATTTGTTCAACTCATGATTAAACTCTTCACTCTTGAACTGCAAAATAATGATCCTCTTGCTCTTGCATTTGAAGTAACGTCTATAATGCATGATATCAAATCCACTAAGGTTGAATTGGATATTCCTCTTATCGCTTTTCTCAAGGCACTTTATCCTACTTAGTCCAATTATCTTGAGTCATTGCAAGCAAATGGAAATCTCAAAGATATCACCTTTGACTCCCTTATGAAAAAGTTTGCTGAAAGAGAGAAAGCTTTTGGAAAGAAGACAACCCCTGAATCTTCTAAAGAGGTGGTGTGCCTTGCTCATAAATAAAAGCATCCTACTGAAGATTCTTCAAGAGGAAGAGGTGGTTGAAGAGGAAGAGGAAGATACTTCAGAGGCAGGGGGGCAGAAATTCTCAAGGAGAAAAGGCAAATTTGCACTGCATTCGCTGCAAAAGAAATGGATCACATGATGCCTCTACATGCAAGCTACCATGGGACAAAATTGAGTAGAAAAGAAACTAATAGAAAGGTAAAATTGATGATACATACAAAGGTAAAGCACCTGAATCCGATCACTATGTTGTGGCATAATGTAATATTGGAGTAAATGAAGATTTATTTAATGCTTCACTTGCATCTTGGAAAAATGTTTGGTTGCTTGATTCAGGAGCAACCTGCCACATTACTCATAGAAAATATTTTTTTGAAGAACTTACTGACAATGTTGATGGAGTAGTATAATTTACAGACCAATCAAAAATCAAGCCATCAAGGCTTGGCACAATCAGGCTTAAACTGCCTGGTCTTCCAGACTTTCTTCTACATCATGTTCTATATCTCCCACAGCTCAAGAAAAACTTCTTGTCCTTGTTTCACATCTGCTAGCAAGGTCACTCCATTCATATGTTTGATGGCAAGCTTGAGGTAAGAAAAGCATCTGACCACTCACTTGTCATAGGGGAATAGAAGAAGAAAGACTTTTCAAGCTGCAAGGAACCTCTGCTCGTGTACAACACTTCTCATACAATTCTCATCATGAAAAAGGTACACTTCCATCAAGTTTATTATGGCATGCTAGATTTGGACATTTTAACTATGACAGCCTCCGCTTGTTGAAGAAAAATGGTGTTGTTTGTTTGCCTACAATTCCTAGGAATTTAAGCAATGTGATGCTTGTATTCTAGGAAAGCATAGCAAACAGTATTTTCATGATTCACATTCAAGAGCACATAGAAAACTTGAACTCATTCATTCAGATTTATGTGGTTCAATGCCTGTTCCTTTTGCAAATGGAAATAAATATATGATGGTATTTATTGATGACTACACCAAAATGTGTTGGGTTTATTTATTGAAGAACAAATCTAATGCTTTTCAAACATTCAAGAATTTTCATAGATGGATTGAAAATGATGCACAATCTCATATTGGGTCTATTTGCACTGATAATGGAAAAGAATACACATCAAATGAATT
>APFE030979334.1:126646-163925 GCA_000404065.3 Pinus taeda
CAAAAATATAGGAGGAGGTTTAAATGAATTTCCTCGTCTAAGGAAAAAATAAATCAAAATAAAACTAAAACCATATCTGGAATTAACTATCTATGTATCAGTTCTCTAAGATCGCAAGCATTCAGCATCGGCTTGAGGAGCGTCGGTTGGCTGACCTCCAACTTTAGTTGTCCTGTGAAAACAAAATCGGCAAGTGTTGGTGCTATCTTCTCCGCAAAGTTTTTAAGGCATTTGAGAGTCATGCATTGACTGTGTGGTTTAACCAGGTGCTGCCAATAAGTGTCCCAATTCAACTTGGTTAACTTCTTGATGGATTCTGATCTCTCCTCAGCTTTCTGTCTCCAACTTGTTTGTATTTGTTGTGCATTTGGGAGAAATCCCAGAGCGGTCTCTGATATGAGATTTGCTCTGTGTAGGTTTTCATTGACATAGTCAATGAGATTGTTTGTCACTATCGCTGCTTCTTCCACTACCTATTCTGCCTTTCTAATCCATGTGTCCCACTTATGGAAAATAATTTCTTTATGGGCTTCATTGATTTTGAGCATGACTGCTTTCTTTCCTTCCTCCGATTCCTACCATTTCAAATAATCAGAAATTATTTTATCAATTAAATCATAGTCGAGTCACACGTCCATGACTTGATTTGTAATTTTATCACTCATTTCGCAATGGGAACTACATTGCAATATTCTTTGGCATAATGAATTTTTTTGTTGCAAGAGTTGATCGTTTAAGGAAAGGGCTTCTGACACAAACTTTGTGAGCTTGGGATCATTTTCATGCATAGCTAGCATAACCTGTAACTGATTTTCTTTTTTGGCCAAATTGTTATGATATCCCAGCTACATCTATTGAAAATCTTGCTCTAATTTTTCTAACTTCTCCTCTGCTTCACAGTTGGCACTGGCCTGTTGTAGCTGTTGCTACAAAACTTTGATTTGTTCCTCTCTATGCTTAAGTAATTTTTGTACCTCGGACGCTTTATCAATGCTAGCAGAAGCATAGGCTCCTACGATCTGGGATAACTTAGTTATATTTTTAGTAGGGTCAGTGGTAGGGTCTCACTAAAGGACATTTAGCTGCTCTGCCTTAGGTGAGAGCACGTTGTCCAATTTCCTTTTCTTTCTTTTCCTTCTTACCACTGCCTTATGCTGCAGACTATAAAATACATCCAGAGGAGGAAACTCCTCTATCTTGAGCATGATTTTAGATGATGGGGTAATGGGAATATGCTCCATTTCTGGAGCATTGCTGACAGTTCCAATGACCATGTCTATCATTTTCTGTACTGTACTCTCAAGTGTCTTTATGTTTTGTTCCTCAGTATTAATAAATTCACTGAATGTCTCCCACTCTTTATCCAGCTTAGTTCTCACTGACTTTGGTGGTTGGATGAGGGGAGGGGGAACCTTTACCTGTGGTGTAGTCAAGACCTGTTGCTCTGGGTGCTCTTTTGAATAGGCAGTATCTCTTACTGACCCTTCACTTTTATTATGGCCACTCTTGGACCATTTAAAAGTTCTGGTGTTTCTTTCCCAAACTTAGACCTGGACTTATCTATACCCAAACTTCCACTTAAACTAACACTGGGAGTTGGCTCCCTTATTGGCTCCAAGCGTAACTTATCCAAGGGGATGTTTGCTAGTCTCCTTTCTCTATACAATTTGAATTCTTGGAATTCTGCTGGGGGAAATTGAATTTGATCCATATGCAAAACTTCTTTCAGTGTGTTTTTCTGTTGGAAGTTATCATAAGAAAGATCAACTTCCTTAGAAAATACCTTTATCTTGATAGCAATAGTAAAATTCTTAATGACATCAAAAGGGTTAAATTGTCTTCCTGGAAACTTCAATAGTCGTAAACACAACATATTGTCTACTTATTGAAATGCATGACCTAAATAAAATAGTGAAAAGGCCCCATAGGCCACAGGAAATTGTGACCAGATGGCCTTCTTCTTGTCTTTCAACTCTTTGCTCATTCCTCCTACTCTACAGGTCTGGTAGGAAATTTCTCGAGCCAATAACTTATCAGGAACATATAAGGGTAGGACATGAGGGGAAGAAATGCTTCCAAATACTCTGACATAGGTGAAAAATTCTTCCCCAAACCATATTGCGATAGGGAGAATGTCAACTTCCGCTTCGGGGGAAAATCTTGGGGCATCCCTATTATACAACATTCTGTAAAGAGGTAACATAATCCCATGACAAATTCTGTAAAAATACGAGATAAACTTGGAATCCCACAATTTCTTATGATAAATTTGAATGGGCAAGGGGTTCTATATTGTCCACTTCCAACCCATTAAAGGAAATCTGGAAACGAAACAGATTGCATCCATAACATAAGCAACTAAAAAGAAAGCAGGATAAATCCTCTGAGACAGATTTCTTTTAGACCGATAGTTCCAAATAGCCGAGGCTAAATTATCAGACAATATATGAGCCCAATCCATTAGTGGAATTAGTGGCTAAATCTAATAGGGGTATCCACTCAGATGAAAACTTGTTGATGTTAAGCCTTCCAAATAGTCTACATAGCATAGAAGTAGCGAAGCAATATGGGGAGGAGAGGGAACCAGTACTGTACATACATCCTTTTTCAATAGTTCTTCCCTCACTAACCGGTTTTTGGTGCACTCTGCCAAATCTTTGTTTTCTTTGGTGAACTTCTCCATGAACTACTTATTGTAGCTTGCCTAAGGCTCTAGTAGATGATACATAAGCCTTAAATCTTATGGAGTGAATCACCCAATGAGGTCGTGACCTCGAGACTAGAATTTTCTGTCTGTTATATCAACACTGTCCAATACCCACTTGACCATGTCTATGTATGGAAGTATCTTAGGTCTTGCCACTATTCAGTGCAAGAATGAACATGCAAGTTCAGTAATTGATGCCTCAGATAACCCGCATGAGTCTGTTGTTGCTTTAACTTCCATAACTCTGGGATTTTCTTCTTCGAGCAGAATGTACATGCCTTCCCAAGTGGTTATGCTGGCATCCCTCGTACAGGTGGTGTCTATGAATAAGGGTGTCATCTTTGTCCTCAACAACTGGAGCTTTTCCCTTCTTTCCCATTATGCTCTGAATCTTGCTGTGTATATTATTCTGCTTGCTACTCCTACAAGTTTATAATTAAGGAAAGAATAATGGTAAGAGATAAGGTGACGGGAAAGCTCTTTAATTTTGAAATCATATCAAATATATCAGCCTACGTGAAACAACCTTTCAATCATATGTAAATCTTATCTCATAAATGATCATCAACTAACCACTAAATTGACATTAATGTCCATAACTTGGTATTGGATTACGAGAAATACTTTATTGAACAATGGGACCTACAGATCTACGATAAAGCGATTTTGCGATTTACTTCGCAATATTGCAGATCACAATATCGCTAGTCCTTTTTGTTATCAATCATTTATCACCTTATGCATCTGCGAGATGCGATTTGAGAGATGCCTTATCACATATCGCCAGATCGGGATATTTCATCTTAGGTGATACATGCGGCATATCAAATCCACGATGTGCGATGAGTCTTTAGGGCACATGATCTTGCATCGCGTTTTCGCAATTTCGAAAGCTTGTTTATATGATGTCCTCCATTATGCTTTACGTTGCGATGTTTTATTGTTAAGAGAATGATTTTATTCGGAACTTATCATAAAAATTAGTTTTTTTAGGTTTTGCGAGTGTTTTCCTAAGCTTATGATAGTATGTTTTATTTAAAGGGAAGTATAAGTGCTAGTTTTTATTTTTTAGAAGGGTCCCCATTTATTTAGTTTTATTACTAATACAAAATAAAAAGGGGGGTTGTTGCTAGCCACAACAATTGTCGATTCACTAGGAAGAACCAATTATCTCTGATTATCTTTTGAATTTTCTAAATTTCCAAAACAAAAAAGTTTTCTGGAAAATCAAACTTTATTATAGAAATATAAAGTGCATCATGCTTTTAGCTATTAATGGTAGTTTGTTTCTTCCGTGCTAACTCTGATTATTTACTTCCCAAAGCTAGTCATTGTATTTACATTAGACACTACTTGGTTTATAAAGATAAAAACAAAGAATTCTCTGTAGATCAGTTTTAAGTATGCTCATTTGTCGTAGGTAGAGCCTCTGTTGCCAGCAGGTGTTCATAGCCTCAACAAGGTTACCTATTACCCAACAATTATTCTATATCCTACTCGGAGAAATGTACAATTTTCAAAGATAAATCCATATCCACACCTATTTATTTTTCTTTTCTTTTAATTCTCAAGGAACAATGTCTTGGTTTGGTAGCCAAATTATGACAGTGCCATTCACTTGATTTATAACTTTGTTGAACAAGCTGGCTCGTGATGAGACCCCTTGTCTTTTGATTGCAAAAATCTTGAGTCATTGCCCTATTTTGGTAGGCAGTTTTGGCAATGTTAGCAAGTTATAATATCTATAATCATGATAAGTCGGCTCGTGATGAGACCTCTTATTCTTTAAGTTTATAGTCTATCATTGGATTACTCCTTGAAACTCGTAATTCCCTAGGTGGGGAGGAAGTCATTGGTTCCTTAAGAATAGTTCTGGATGACAATTATAGAGTTTTTGGAAACCAAATTTTCTACAGAGAACCTTTGTTTTGTTATTGATGCTTTTCATTGACTGATATAAAACAAATTCTCACTAAAGGTTTCTTTTCATCAAAATTCGTAAGGCTAAAACTAGTAACATTTTCAGGCTTGTAGTGTTTGACTGTATCTTTCAATAATAGTGATCAATTTTCCAAATCAGTTCTATTTATACAAGCGAAAAACAAAATCTAAAAGAAACACTAATCTTTTTTCGTGAATTCCCAAAGATAACCATTTACAACTTGTTTTATTATCAAAATAAAGCTATAAACAATAATTTACAAAATAGAAGAGGTCATCTTCCATGGAAAGTATTTTTTAAGGATATGCCCATTAACAGGTAAGATTCTCTTTTCCCTACTAAATCTTGCAACATGAAAGTGGACGAACCTATAATTTCAACAATTTGGAATGCGCCAAGCCACATTCATTGGAATTTAGAATGTTTGCCTTTTTCTTCGTGAACCTTATCCCATTTCAAAATTAAATCTCCAATTTGAAAATATTTCTTAGATACCATGCTTGAATCAAAGGAAGCCTTTATCAATTCTTGATGATGGGCGTGCATGATTTTAGCCTATTCTCATTGCTCTTCTAGCTTAAGGATCTAAAGTTGTCTTATTTGTAAAGATGAAGTTAGTGTTTCATCAATAAATTGAACTAAGGCCAAAGAAGGAATTGCGAGATGAGTTGGGAGAACCACTTCTTTCCCATAAACCAAATTAAGGGAGATGTGCCAATAGAAGCCTTTTGGGTTATTCGGTCTGCCCACAGAGCATACATCAAAGATTTGTACCAATTTTTATGATTTTGATTGGTTCACTTAATGATTTTGATTAAGTTTTTATTCATTGATTTGGCCAACCCGTTCCCTTGTGGGTAATAGTTGGCAAAATATTTAAGCTTAAAACCTATTTTAAGTGCAAATTTAGTCATAGCATTGCCAGAAAAATATGATGCATTATC
This sequence comes from Pinus taeda, assembly GCA_000404065.3. Lineage (NCBI taxonomy): Eukaryota > Viridiplantae > Streptophyta > Pinopsida > Pinales > Pinaceae > Pinus > Pinus taeda. The sequence continues at coordinate 132,240 of APFE030979334.1, forward strand.
AAACATTAAAGCAGAGGGTAAACCAAACCTGGTAATTATGAATTGATCTATGCAGTCAATGATGTGTTCAACATTAGTTGTCTTGAGAGGAACGGCTTCTACCCATTTAGTAAAATAATCTGTAGTTGTAAGGATATACCTATGCTATTTAGAAGAGTGAGGAACGATCTCACCTATTATATCCAATCCCCATTGATCAAACAGTTGATTGATATTGACTGGTTGCAAAAGCAATGATGGTTTCTTTTGTCTCCTGGTAGTAGTTTGACAAACTTGACATTTCCTTACATAGTTATGCACATCTTTGAATAGTGTAGGCCAATAGTAACTTGCGCGCAAAATTTTATGTGTTGTAGCATCTCTCACATAATTTCCACCAGCTGTTCCATCATGGAGTTCCTACAACACTTTTTCAGCTTCAGATTTCTCAAGACATTGAAAGAGAACAGACTCATAATTCATCCTAAAAAGTACATCATTTACGAGTTGATATTGCTTAGCCTTCAATCTTAGGGTTCTTTTCTTTGTATAATTAAGATTTGAAGGAGCATATCCATTCTTTAGATAAAATATGATATCAGCATATCTCAATTAAATATCGTTTAGGCTTACCTCATACATTTGTACCTCTTGATTTAGAGATGGTATTTCAGAAATAAGCGATGCTCCGACCAACATCTTGCAAAAACCTTGACCTTTTACAATATTTTTTGGCTTGATCTTAGCGTTGTATTCTTGTAAGGCATGACCCAATTTGCTCTCTTTTCACCCATGTCTTTCTGTACTAAGAGATTTCTCACCACTGGAAATGGTACTATGATTTTTATATGGGTTTTAAGAAGAAAGAGTCTAAAATATTTGATCACTTTGAGACCAGTATAAGCTTGTTTCTCAACGTCAGAGTAATTTAATTCATCCCCTTGTAGATTTGAACTAAAGAAGGCAATTGGGGCTTCCGCCTTGTCTTGATTGGCTTGAGTGAGTATTGTAGCATATGATTTATCAAAGGCAAATGTATATAAACTAAAAGGATCGGAAAATTTTGGAGTTGCTAGGGATGGGGCATTAACAATCACTTTCTTAATCAAATTAAATGCTTCATATTCCTCTTGGCCCCATTTGAAGAGTGAATTCTTCCTGATCATTGCTTGCAATGGTGACACAATCCTTGAGAAGTTTCGAACAAGTCTTTTAACAAAATTAATCTGGCCAAGGAAGGATTGCATGGCTTTCTTATTATGTGGTAAGGATATTTCGAAAATATCCTTAATTATATCAGGATCAATATGGATTCCAGATTTTGACACTATAAATCCAAGAAGTTTTCCTTCACTTAATGCAAAAAAGACTTTTTTGGATTAAGTGAAATCCCATACCTTTAGCAACGTTGGAAGATTTGCTTTAAGTCTCTGAGGTGATTATCATGTTTCATTGAATATACTATTATGTCATCCAAGTAAATCACCACTGATTTGTTTACTTATCCATTAAATACGATATCCATAGCCCTTTGAAATGTCGCACTAACATTGATCAGACCAAAAGGCATCTTTTGATATGCATAAGTACCCCATTTAGTTCTGAACATGGTTTTTAGTTGATCGTCAGGATGGACCAAAACCTGGTTGTAGCCGAAGAAACCATCTAAGAAGGACATTAATTCTGATCCTACAATTGCTTGCAATATTTGTTCCATAGGAGGCAGGGGAAAATTATCCTTTTGGCAGGCTTTGTTAAGATTTCGAAAGTCAATACAAATTCTAATATCTCTGTTTTTCTTTCTGACTAGAACCAAGTTGGAAAGCCATGTGGAATGTCGAACGAGAAAAATAATATTGGCTTTTAATAATTTATTGAGCTCAGATTTAATCTGACTTTCCAGATTAGGATGGATCTTCCTCAGCTTTTGCTAGACAAGTTTTTCGTCAGTTATCATTGGGATAGTATGATGAATGATTGAAGTGTCGTAAGTCTTAAGGTCATCGTAGTTCCAGGCAAAGACACTTTTTTATTGTGTCAGGAGCCAAACATAGGCTAATTTTTCTTCTGGGGATAGGCCAAGATCTAGGTTGATATTTTGTGGCTTGGTATACATTCCTAGATTTACTAATTCATAGTTTAGAGTTGAACTCTAGAGTTTTGAATTGGTAGATCTTTTAAATCAGTCTTTCAAATCATATAGGTCTTCTAACTTGACTATAGATTTTTTTATAGCATTATTAGTGCTTTCTTGTTGTAACTACTTGTCATGTTGGTCCTCATCAATTATCTGATTAGTGTAAGATCCTTCCGATGTCAGGAAACTTACAATATCAGGATCATCGTTAAAAATTCTCTAGTTTGTAACATTATCAGGGATGGAGGGCCTTAAGATCAATTTGATTGAGAATTTGTCTGGGCTATAGTCTTCTGAGGGAATGAGCTTGGAAGCTACATTAGCCAGGAGGTCAGAACTAGCATTTTGGAGTCTAGAAATAGGTGAAATATTGAATGCTATAAAATGTTCAGTCAGATCTTGTACTAAAGATTGATAATGCTTTAAATGACCTGATAGAAAATGTATAGTATTTCATACCTGTTTAATAACAATCTCAGAATCTTCGAAGACTTGTAGATACTTGATATTTAATCTGATTTCCTTGTACAGTCCTTGGACTAAATTTTTGTATTCTGTAGTGTTCCTTGTGCAATCGAACTCGAGTCTACATGTTAGCATAGTTTTGTTTCCCTCTGGACTAACTAATACACATCTTGCTCCTGCTCCATCATTAGACTTAGAGCCATCAAAAAATAATTTCCAAACTAAAGAAGTATTTATAGGATTATCTACAAAATTAATGCATTTAGAACTATCTATTTGAGAAAGATTTTCTACTTGAGACAGAACATAATGTTCTAAGTAAGGTGAAGTATGAGCATTAAAATTTCATAAGAAAGAGTCAACAGAATAGTTTCCAATTTTATTTTTGTTGCATGCTACAAGTTCATTTTCTCCTTCCAATTCCGTCACTATGTATTTTTGGTGTCTTTCTCACTCAACCTTTATCTGATTCAGTTTACCATTGTAAGGGAGCCACATATGTGACCAATCGGTTACAAAGTATCCATGAAGCTTCTCAGACCAATCCCTACTAAGAATTAAGCCATAAAATTCTGGAATGTCTGCAACTAGAATACCAATGACTTGACATACCTTTGGATTAGATGACAGCCTTATGGTAACTTGATTTAGTTTACCGATTACTTCAACCTGTGATTGGTCCAGCTGAACTATGCGTACTGCAGTTTTTTTAGGTTGGATGTTTAACTTTGCACATATTGTTTTAGGTAAGATATTAGATGAAGCTCCTGAATCTACCAAACAATTATACAAGTTTTTATTGAAAATTTTGTAAGTAAGAAGGAATGGAAGAGTATGAGATTTTTACCTACCTCCAATTAAAGCAATATCATTCAGATCAACTTTATTTTCCATATTGGTTGGAGGTCTTCCCATATCATGAGAAGCTTGCGAGATTACAACGACAGGAAGAGGTGCCACAGGTATTGCATGAAACTCTTTAAAAAGTAGCTTCTGTTGATGTTTCAATTTGCTTAATTCATGAAAAGTGTTGTTAGCCCTAGTCGTCTTCATATCTTCAATGTTATTGTACTCCATCTCATCAGAAACAATTAGTGTTTTAGATGGAGTTGGTGAATCGGAATGGACTGGGCTTGTTTGAGTTGCTTTTGGTGACGATTTATTACCTGCAACTTTATCTTTAGATGTCGAGCTTGTGCTCTCCTATTTAGAACTAGGTTGTGGAGGATCAATTTGATTTCTACTTCTGGTACTCACTGGTGATGCCTCTTGATCCTCTTCATCTGGAAGAATGAAGTCCCACATTCCCTTTACTTCTACAACTTCATCTTCATCAGTAGGTTCTTCGTTAGAAGCCTCCTCTTCTTCTCCTTTAGATTCTACATTTGTTATAGCATTGGGAGGCTTTGAATCAGTTGAAGGAATTTTTTATAAGGCTTGTAGGGCTTTTTAGAAGAAGTCTCTACTAGTTGTTATAGACATATTTGGGCACTGCAACCCCAATCTCGTATTTCCATAAACTAAGGGCTGCTAAGCCCCTAAAATTATTGTTTCACACCCTAAAGGAACAAGGTCAACTAATTACATCATCTCCCAGAAGTTCTCTCTGAAAAACTACTCAGGACTGGTCAAAACTAGACCATACAGACTACTCAGTGCTAAGGATGCGATGCATCTCACCTACCACATTCAAAAGGTGCGATGCACACTAAAAATCCCTTCTGTAGAGTGAAATGAGCGAGAGTAGACAAATGGCAGAGGCAGTTGGTTAGGTGGAAACCCAGAGAATATTCTAGAAACTACCCATTTGACACTTGCCTCTCTGAATTCGCCCAGGGATGAGTAAGAGATCATGAAATCTCCAAGTGGAACCAAGAACTATAAGAGAAATGACACTAATCAAAATCCCAGAAGCTGACTCACCCACCTGTAAATATCTATATATGGATCCCTCATCCTAGAGATCTAGAGGTTGGAACTTTGTATTTTGTAAGGAAGTGTTGTTGGTTTCTCTGTGAAACATCATAGTGTTGGGTGATCTAGCTTTTCATGAGGTGAAGAGGGCTTTCTTGCTCGGAGGATGGCACTAGGTCAGACCAATGGGTTGTAATCCTCTCCTTTACTACTTCTATCAATAAAGCTATTTAAGTTTTCCTCCATATTCTTGTATATCTCTGAATCTTGTATTGATATATGCATTTATCCAGACACCTATTCAGTCCCCCCTCCAAGAAATCTAGTCATTTCCTTCGATTGGAATCTACTAGGGAGACCCCGCCTACCATCTAATGTACCATTCCAGATCATAGTACAAGCTTACAGAATTATCATGGCTGGTACAATAATAGATGAAGGGGCCTCCATGAGTATCCTTTCCTCAACTTCTTGGAAAGTGCTTGGTTCACCATCGCTTCTGCCTGAGATTCAAAATCTGTCAGGCTTCAACAAAGGAACTAGTTGACCGTTAGGGATCCTTCCAAATTTGCCTATAACTTTGAGAAGGAAAACCATTTATTTGAACGCGATGGTAGTCCAAGGGCCATTAGATTACAGTCTACTCCTTGGGTGTGACTACATTTATAGCATGGGAGCTATTGTTTCCTCACTCTTTCGAGTGATGTGTTTCCCGCATGAAGGCAGAGTGGTCCAGCTTGTAGACCAACTTTCATTCCCTTGTTCAAACACGACTAATAGTCAAATATCATCCCTAACTAGTGTTTTTACACAAGGAATGTCTCATAAACCTCTAGTCTGTCCACCTGATGAGCGCGAGTGATTCAGTGAATATGACTAAACCTAGGGGGCATGCAGCTTGGTCTGCTTCGACAAAAAAACCTTAGATATAAGGTAGGTTTCTGTGTAGGATATATGACTAGTCTGATACACCCGTCCATTTAGGAAAATGGGATTAGATTGGAAAAGGATTCCCTCATCAAAGGTTATGTGATTGGAAGCTCCCACCATTCACCTTTGTCTATTTTGATGGACAGAGCCGAGGAACTGTTTTGTATACTCCGCAAATGAAAAAATCTCGCTTTGATGCAAGAACTTCCATATGGTAACCTAGAAACTCTATTTCTCTTTATACCTGGGGGCATGCAAACCTTTTGTACGTAAGTGAAAAGCGACCAGTGTAACTCTAACCCCGTAGTTTTACTAACTTCAACTACTTAAGTTAGGTGATTAGTCTGATCAACCATTCACCTTTGTCGAGACCAATGGAAACGACAAAGTAAAGGGGATGTTTCCCATCGAGAAGCTATCCTACCTAGCCTTAGTAGTTCTTTAACCCCTAGGACAGTGGTTGGTCATTCTTAGCTTGCATACAAAAGGCTTCGGAGCAAAGTTGCACATGGGGCAAGCTACAAAAAAAATGAACCTACTGATGAGAGATGTCCTTATTATATGACTGACATCATCACTTTTACGCAAAGTTCAGGCTCGTTAAAAAATAAACCTAGCAATGAGCATATGTTCCACCAGATTTTAAGCTCACTAAAAAATGAACCCACCTTCGGTAAATAACCATTGCGATCGCATAATTATCAGCTTCTGAACCTTGGTCATGTTCTTACCATCACCTCCACTCTTTTTTAGCCGATCATACGCCTCCATTTGATTGTTTATCCCATTTGAGGAATAGCTGTGACGAGTGATTCTATTAGCCACCTTCTTTACACTATCGTGATTGAAAAAGTTCTAAACCTTACCTGGAACTAGCTGCTATCTGATAAAATGAGTCTCCTTTAAGCTCTTTTCATCAAACTCATAAAATATGAAAATATTGTCGAGAAATTGGCCTCGCCAGCTCATTAAAGTGATTGAAAGTGTCGTCCCTCCTCTAGATTTTAATCTTTTTGGACTTGAGGGATAATTACACAAAAAGATCGAGTGCTTGTCTTGTTCGGCTCGTTAAAACTATCGAAAAGTCATTCCTTTCACATTATTTTATACTTTTTCGGACTTAAGGGATTATATTATGAAAAAGGACTACTGGAGTTTCCTTTCTGTCTCTTTTTAGACTCTCTAAAATTGAAAATGACCGAGTTATCTTTGTCATTAAACTCGTTAAAACAATAGCGACAAACTTGTCCATTATAGACAAGAGCGAGTTTCACTGTCGCTAGGCTCACTAAAACATAGCGAGAGGTTTTCCCGAAGGGAAAGTTATAGAACAAGCATATGTTATCCTCCTCAAGCTTGACAAAAATAAAGAGGTACTAGTCAGCAATGACTGGGGAAAAATTTGGAAGAAAACTTGAAGAAACTTATTGGTAGCAGGTCTCTCTTGAACATGACACTTTCACTCCGTCACCATGATTGAGTCGGGTTGGGTTATTCTGTTCACCTGTCATATCACCATTGGTCCTCCGTACCATCCATTTTTGGGGTTAACGCTACCAATCCATTTCAGTGTCGCCAATATGTTCAAGAGAAGTCGCTCAGAGAATTCACCAACCCATCTTATGTCTCATCCACTGCAATACCTTCACACTTCATTCTTTCATGACCGCCACCCTGAACCTTGTATCATTAGATTGTTTTCACCTCCACAAAATCATCTGCTCTGTTTCATGTCGTAGATGTGGGATTCATTAAGGCCCTCCTACGACGGGTCACTTCTTGTCGACATCAGCTCATTATCCAAGAAGTCGACCTAGGGACAACCCTTTCAGTACTTTGAAGCCTGCATGCCTCAATGGCAAGTTTCTCACTTCCGGCGATAGGTTTACATCAATGGCCTTCGACCGAAAGATTTTGTGTGGTGTTCAACATTGGCTCATGTATTCACACCATGTGAATTGTACTACAGTACCTTGAGGGTCATTATCATTATCAATGACTCCTCTCACACCTGTTAACAGCCTACATCATTGGCTAGTAATCAAGTGATGTCTTTCCATGTTCGACTTCAGAACATCTTTTCACATGGATCAACTTGTACTTTAGGCGAAGATCGAACGATTTTGAAGACCCTAGATCTAGCTTCATCCATCTGGGCTGTGATATATTCAGAAAAATAAAGACATCAAATGTACATCATACCTGCACAGATGATCATCCAAGCTAAAGGATGATGGCTCTTCCAGAATCATCAGTCTGCCACACAGACGATTGTTTGTCCTATGTACATGAAAATAAATTTAGAAAGTTGGGCATGGGAATGCCCACCTTAGCTAGACCATGAAAATATTATGAAGATAATGTGTTGTATTGTATCTTATTACACGTCACCTTCTAGTTCAAAAAACCTTGGATCCTCATGATAAAGCATTTCACTCGACATCAGAAGATTTACGACCTCATGCTTTAGGGGGCAACTGTTATAGACATATTTGGGCACTGCAAACTCAATCTCATATGTCCATAAACCAAGGGCTTCTAAGCCCCTAAAAGTGTTGTTTCATATCGTAAAGGAACAAGGTTAGCTGATTACATCATCTCCCGGAAGTTCTCCCTGAAAAACTACTCAGAACTGGTCAAAACTAGACCATATAGACTGCTCAGTGCTAAGGGTGCGATGCATCTCACCTGCCACATGCAAAAAGTGTGATGCATACTGAAAATCTCTTTTGTAGGGTGCGTTGAGTGAGCGTAGACAAATGGCAGAGGTAGTTGGCTAGGTTGAAACCCAGAGAATCTTCTAGAAACTGCCCATTTGACACTTGCCTCTCTGAATTCGCCCAGGGATGAGTAAGAGATCATGAAATCTCCAAGTGGAACCAAGAAATATCAGAGAAATGACACTAATCAAAATCCCAAAAGCTGACTCACCCACCTACAAATATCTATATATGGATCCCTCATCCTAGAGATCCAGAGGCTGGAACTTTGTATTTTGTAAGGAAGTGATGTTGGCTTCTCTGTGAAACATCATAGTGTTGGGTGATCTAGCTTTTCATGAGGTGAAGAGGGCTTTCATGCTGGGAGGATGGCGCTGGGTCAGACCAATGGGTTGCAATCCTCTCCTCTACTACTTCTATCAATAAAGCTATTTGAGTTTTCCTCCATATTCTTGTATATATCTAAATCTTGTATTGATATATGCATTTGTATGGTTAATATATATCTGATCCTATATTGTTTATGGTTATAGATCCCTATGCTTTGATGGTATCATGTTGCTTTAACTCTACAGGTGTTCTTTGAAGAGGGAAAAGTAAGGAAAGAGTGGTGAAGCTCTGTCAAAGGGGAGAGGAAACAAGCAAGGAGCCAAGTGAAAGACTGAGGTTGGTACTCTCTGCTTCTCTCTCATCTATCTCTCATAAAGGAAAACAAAAGTGACTATAGTCTGTTTGTTTCTAAGATAGCTACCTGTCTTAGTGGGACTAGCAGCTCTGAATGGACACTATTTTTATCGATAACACTTGTCTCTTAATGTCAACCATTTCGTTAGACATGGTTTTTAGAACTTTCTGCAATCCTTCTAAATCAAATGGGTCTTTAGATTGCTTTTTCTTGGGATCATCTCTAAAAGTAACCTTCTTAGATTTTCTTTCATCGATAATGTTTTCCTTTTCTAAAGCTAAGATACATTTTTCTATCGCTATCGCTTCCTTCATGTTTTCAACCAATGTTGTCTTGGCAGCCCTATCAACGAAGATTGCTATGTTCGATGGTAAAGCAGATATGCACCATTCACTTTGAACTTCTTCGCTAGACTTGGAAGCGGTCAGAATTTTATTCAAAAGCTTGTTGAAATGTGAGTTAAATCTTTGATAGGCTCTCTTGATTCAGTCTTTAGATTTGATAGATCATTGATCAGTGGTGTTGTAGATCTATCATCGCCAAACTTAGTCAAGAATTTTTGTTGGAAAATGTCCCAACTAGCAATGGACCCTGATGGTAATGAAAAATATCAGGATCCAGCTACTCCTTGTAAAGTGTAAGGAAAGATTCGAAAGAAAACATCTTCATTAGTAACACCATTTAAATTTATTAATAACATAAAGTTTTTTATGTGTCCTTCTGCTTGCATGCTTGCTTCAGGATTAAACTTAGGCAACCATTTTTCAGGATGGGCCGGTAATCGACTCAAGGGCGTAGGCATTGAGATTGCCCTTGGATTATTCCATGGGTTTTGGGCCATCGTTGAACTACTAACAGAGGAAAGCACATATGAAGTTCCTTGTGGAAGGGATGAGGATGTTAAAGTTCCAGTACTCCGATGGACAACAATTTGAAGTGGAGGGGTGGATGGTTGACTTTGCAATGGGGAAGTTGGAATGGATGTTGATGATGAAAGAGTCTCACTATCAGACCCTTGAGGTGACTTCCTTGCTCTTTTCCTTTTAGGTAGAGGTAATTCAGTTAGTTTGATACCAAACTTTTCACTCTGCAATCTGGTAAGAGGATGAGAAGGATTATATTGCGAAGTCACACTACCTTGAGATATTTCAAACTTTTGCAATGATATGGAAAATCCTTGAAGTTTATGAATCAAAGACTCAACTTCAGGAGGTTGGATAGTAGATTTCTCTGAAATGTTTGGGTTGGTGGCAGTGGTTGTTGTTTTCTCAACTTCTCGCTTAGGATTTAAAGATTCAGAATGTGATGGAGAAGTCGAGGGAGATGTTTAGGGCGATTTACTCTCAGAATGGTATTTAGAATTGGATTTACTAGCCATTCACAATTTGGGACCCTCCTTCTAGTGCCAAATATGTTGAAGCCCTGAAAATCAAGTCTACAACAAGGGGGATACCCACCCAATCCGAACCTTGAAAGCAACTTCTTTTCCATTTGGGATGGTGGGTCCGATTGGGGATAATGGGACCAGTTTCTCAATTTGTGTGTGTGATGATAAGAATTAATATTTCCTTTTTCTAAATATTTCTAAGTAAAATGCTTTTAATCTAAGTCTAATTTAAAACATGCAATTGTATCCTAATGAATAGAAATATCTAATTCTAAATCTAACCCAGGATTTACTTTTTACTTATGTGATCTAAAATAGTTTCTAGCAGCAATTGGTAATAAAGATCATTCAATCGCTACAAGAAAAGAATTCGATAAAAATGAATTGTTTCGTATAAGAAATTAGCTGAAAGAATTGTGAAAAGTATATCGCATAATAAGCCATTCATATATTGAGCATAAATAGAATAGTCATCACCATACAAAAGTGTCAAATGATAACTCAAACATTCGAGCTTTCATATATCAATAACTGAACATAAAATATTACTTTGACACATAAGCAGAAATCATTAAGAGATAAATGTACCATTGATAACAAGTTCTACTCATGAGCTTCAACAATATATATTTATCTCTTCTTAATTCAATATCTACTAAGAGCACAGAAATGCATTTCAGTAGCAAACATTAAACACAGATATCAATAAATCTCGTTCCATTCATTCATCAAAACCTCCTCTGAGGGTGCAGAAGTGCATGTTCTAAGGAAACTTTTTTGACAAATTTCAGGACCCCTCTCTAAATGCATGAGAGGGATTAAAATACTACTTCCTAAATGCTAAAAATAGTTTATTACAAAAATATAGGATGAGGTTTAAATGACTGTCCTCATCTAAGGCAAAAATAAATCAAAAATAAAACTAAAACTGTATCTAGAATTAACTATATATGTATCTTTTCTCTAAGATCGCAAGCATTTAGCATCGGCTTGAGGAGCATCGGTTGGTTGTCCTCCGACTTTAGTTATCCTGCGAAAACAGAATCGGCAAGTGTTGGCGCTATCTTCTCGGCAGAGTTTGTAAGGCATATGAGAGTCATGCATTGACTGTGTGCTTTAACCAACTACTGCCAGTAAGTGTCCCAATTCAACTTGGTTAACTTCTTGATGGATTCTACTCTCGCCTCAACTTTTTGTCTCTAGCTTGTCTGTAGTTGGTGTGCCTTTGGGAGAAATCCTAGAGTGGTCTCTGATATGAGACTTTCTCTGTGCAGGTTTTCATTGACATAGTCAATGACGTTGTTTGCTGTTGTCGCTGCTTCTTCCAATGCATGTTCTGCCTTTCTAATCCGTGTGTCCCACTTATGGAAAAGAATTTCTTTATGGGCTTCATTGATTCTGAGCATGCCTAATTTCTTTCCTTCCTCTGATTCTTGCCATTTCAAATAATCAGAAATTCTTTTATCAATTAAATCATAGTCGAGTCGGAAGTCCACGACTTCATTTGTAATTTTATCACTCATTTCGCAATGGGAACTCCATTGTGATATTCTTTGGTATAATGACTCTTGTTATTGCAAGAGTTGGTCGTTCAAGGCAAGGACTTCTAAGACAAACTCTGTGAGCTTGGGATCATTTTTATGCATTTATAGCATAACCTGTAACTAATTTTCTTTTACGACCAAATTTTTCTGATATCCCAGCTGCGTCTGTTGAAAATCTTACTTTAATTTTTCTAACTTCTCCTCTGCTTCATAGTTGGCACTGGCCTATTGTAGTTGTTGCTGCAAAACTTGGATTTGTTACTCTCTATCCTTAACTAATTTTTGTACCTCATATGCTTTATTAATGGTAGCAGGAGCATAGGCTCCTGCAATTTGGAATAACTTAGTCAGATTTTCAGTAGGGTCAGTGGTAGGGTCTCACCAAAGGACATCTAGCTGCTTTGCCTCAGGTGAAAGCGCGCTATCCAATTTCCTTTCCTTTCTTTACCTTCTTACCACTGCCTTATGATGCAGATTATAAAATACATCTAGACGAGGAATCTCCTCTATCTTGAGCATGATTTCAGATGATGGGGTAATGGGAATATGCTCCATTTCTAGAGCATTGTTGACTATTCCAATGACCATGTCTATCATTTTCTATATTGTACTCTCAGATGTCTTTTGTTCTACTCCTCAATATTAATCAATTCATTGAATGTCTCCCACTCTTTATCCAGCTTAGTTCTCACTGACTTCGGTGGCTGGATGAGGGGAGGGGGAACCTTTACCTATGGTATAGTCAAGACCTGTTGCTCTGGGCGCTCTTCTGATTGGGCAGTGTCTATTACTAACCTTTCACTTTTATTATGGTCACTCTATGATTGTTTAGAGCCTTCTGGTGTGTCTTTCCCAAACTTAGACCTGGACTTCCCTGTACCCGAACTTCCACTTAAACTGATACTGGGAGTTGCCTCCCTTATTGGTTCCAAGCATAACTTATCCAAGGGGATGTTTTCTAGTCTCCTTTCTCTGTACAGGTTGAATTCTTGGAATTCTATTGGGGGAAATTGAATTTGAGCCATATGCAAAACATTTTTCAGTGTGTTTATCTATTGGAAGATATAATAAAAAATATCATCTTTTTTAGAAAATACCTTTATCTTGACAGCAATAGTAAAATTCTTAATGACATCAAAAGGGTCAAATTGTCTTCCTGGAAACTTGAAAAATCATAGACATGGCATATTGTCTACTTCTTTAAATGCATGAACTAAATTAAATAGTGAAAAGGCCCCACAGGACACAGGAAATTGTGGCTAGATGGCCTTCTTGTCTTTCAACTCTTTTCTCATTCCTCCTACTCCACAGGTCTGGTAGGCAATTTCGCGAGCCAATAACTTATCAGGAACATATAAGGGTAGGACGTGAAGGGAAGAAATGCTTCTGAATACTCTGACATAGGTGAAAAATTCTTCCCCAAACCATCTTGCAATAGGGAGAATGTCAACTTCCGCTTCGGGGGAAAATCTTGGGGCATCCCTATTATACAACATTCTGTAAAGAGGTAACATAATCCCATGACAAATTCTGTGAAAATACAGGATAAACTTGGAATCCCACAATTCCTTATGATAAATGTTAATGGGCAAGGGGTTCTGTATTATCTACTTCCAACCCATTAAAGAAAATCTGGAAATGAAACAGATTGCATCCATAGCATAAGCAGCTAAAACGAAAGGAAGATAAATCCTCTGAGAGGGAGTTCTTTTAGACCGGTAGTTCCAAATAGCTGAGGCTAAATTATCAAATAATATCTGAGCCCAATCTAGAATAGTGGCATTAGTGGCTGCATCTAATAAGGGTAGCCACTCAGATGAAAACTTGTTGACGTTGGGCCTTCCAAATAGTCTACATAGCATAGCAGCAGTGAAGCAATATGGGGAGGAGAGGGAACCAGTATTGTACATACCGTGTTTGTCCTTTTTCAATGGTTCTTCCCTTACTAACTAGTTTTTGGTGCACTCTGTCAAATCTTCGTTTTCTTTGGCGAACTTCTCCACGAACTTCTTGTTGTAGCTTGCCTGCAACTCTGGTAGATGATACATAAGCCTTAAATCTTATGAAGTGAATGACCCAATGAGGTCTTGGCCTTGAGACTTGAATTGTCTATCTATTATATCGGCACTGTAAGAAAATCCACTTGACCATGTCTGTGTATGGAAGTATGTTAGGTCTTGCTGCTATTCGGTGCAAAAATGAACATACAAGTTCAATAATTGATGCCTCAGATGCCCGCGTGAGTTTGTCGTTGCTTTAACTTCCATAACTCTGGGATTTTCTTCTTCAATCAAGCTGTACATGCCTTCCCAAGTGGTTATGTCAGCATCCCTGGTACAGGTGGTGTCTGTGAATAAGGGCGTCATCTCTTTTTCCTCAGCAACTAGGGCTTTTCCCTTCTTTCCTATTATGCTCTGAATACTATTGGGTATATTATTTTGCTTGCCACTCCTGCAAGTTTATAATTAAGGAGAGAATAATGGTAAGAGATAAGGTGACAGGAAAGCTCTTTAATTTTGAAATCATATCAAATATATCACCCTACGTGAAACAACCTTTCGATCAGATCTAAATCTTATCTCATAAATGATCATCAACTAACCACTAAATTGACATTAATGCCCATAACTTGGTATCGGATTAGAGAAATACTTTATTGAACAATGAGCCCTACAGATCTATGATAAAGTGATTTTGCAATTTGCTTCGCAATATCGCTATTCCTTTTTGTTATCGATCATTTATCAACTTATGCATTTGTGAGATGTGAGATGCGAGATGCCTTATCGCATATCGTCGGATCGGGATATTTCATCTTAGGTGATACATGTGGCATATGAAATCCGTGATGTGCAATAAGTCTTTAAGGTGCGTGATCTCGCATCACGTTTTTCGCAATTTCAAAAGCTTTTTTATATGATTTCCTCCATTACCCTTTACGATGTGATGTTTTATTTTTAAGAGATCGATTTTATTCAAAACTTATCATAAAACTTAGTTTTTTTAGGTTTTGCAAGTGTTTTCCTAAGCTTATGATAGTATGTTTTATTCAAAGGGAAGCATAAGTGCTAGTTTTTATTTTTTAGAAGGGTCCCCATTTATTTAGTTTTATTACTAATACTAAATAAAAAGGGGGGTTGCTGTTGGCCACAACAGAACCAGAGAAAACACAATGTTCTGCTCAAAGAAACACTTCATATTACCGAAGCTGAGCTATGTGGGATTGCTGTGAATGGATACCTTGAAGATTAAAACTTCCCACAGCGATGCACCTGGGAAGATCTGAGAGACGTTACCTCTATTCTAACAATTGCTCTGATACCGGCATAAAAAATGTATTAAACACATATGATAGGTACGATAGCATATGGCAGAGGTGAGCAGCGCAGTCTGGGAGGAGAGGCATTCAAAGCAGCGTTCGAACTAACCATGTCGAAGATCAACTGACAGTCCTCAAAAGGTAGCGTTGGATTCCACTCAGACAATACAGGAATAGTAATGAACAACAGATTATATGAAACAACGGATTATACCATGTCAGGGTAGCGAAGCGTTATATGTATCAAGATTATAAAAAACTAGTTAGAGAAGAGTAGATACCAGGAGCGTTATGGGTAGTGTACCAACAGGTTATTATATGTCAGAGCAAAGAAAAGGAGCAGTTCTTTTATATGCAGGTGAATAAAAATGGCACTAGAGAAATAACAGGTTGCAGCTAAAATTTCGCTAAGAAAATATTCATGAAATGCAAAATTGATGGCAGAAATGATCTGCACATAAAGGCCATAAAACAAATGGATCAAAGTAATTATGCAAGGCAGGAATACGCCTACTCGGATACCATGTTAAACACACATGGGTAGCAACATAATCTAAAAGATAAAACATGAGAATACATTTTTATTAACAAGTGACATACATTTATAGTACATGGTTCGACCGTTGGGTTCCACATCCCAAGGTCTCTTGGACTTCCTTTTGTCTATTCGGCTTCCACACTAACCCATTGAGGATTAGGTGTCCAACAGTTATGCATAGATCAATGAAGAGGGAAGGGTCAAGGGACTACAAAGATATAGAGAAGGACTCCCTTTCACTTTGTAGAGTTCCATGGCCTTTTTGTGAATGTTTATGATCCTAATCAGAGATGGGAAGGCTAAAAAATGAGTTTTTTATATGTGTGAAGGGGAGTAACCTTCACTTTTATGTTAAATCTAGTCCAAAAACTCTGTGCTAAATCCCTGAGTTTAGTTTTGTCTTAAGGCACCAAGAATTTGGCTTAGGGGTAGCTACTTGCAAAAGAGAGTACAACACAATCTTGCCTATGGTTGGGTGGATATTGCCTCACCATTTTGGAATTCTAGAATCACTTTTTTTAAATCATATAAGTACTTATGTGCTTCGTAAACAGAATTCATTATTGTGGCAATATATGTATCAAAATTGTAGTATTTGAGATTGTTTATTCTCAACAAGAATTGTTTTTAATGAGATCTATTTATGAAAAATAAACATGTGGAGGATATTATTTTTTTTTTGGTAAACTTGTTAATTGTTTTCTTAACCTTCGAGTAAATTAATTTAATTGATTTTGTCAAATTTTCTTCTTGGTAGCGATCACATTAATATATTTTCAAATTCATGGGTTGGCTATGTGCATGCATGCCTTCCATATTAATTACATACTACTCATCAAACCTATACTTTGTGCATGAATTATACTACGTCATACAACCAGTCAGTGGTGTTACAAGGTCAGTGCTCTACAACCCACCTATATTCAGTTACCAGTTGTACGTGTCCAGTTTCATAGCTAGTATCCATAGCCATAAGGATATTTGAGGTGAAAAAAAGAAGTTCATGATGGTTTTTTTGGTCATTGTTGGAGTTTAAAAGTGAAAGCAAAAAATGTGATTTATGGGGCAAATAGGTCATCTTGGAATTTTCACTATAGATTATTTTTCTAGGAGGTGTTAGAAGCTAAAACTCGGACCAAATTGAGGGGAAATCACGTTGAACACTTGGTTCAATTTTTAGATCTTGGGTTTCCATATTTTTGGAAATATGATCCAAGGAAGTTGGGATTCCTCAATGCTTCTTCAAAAATATTATCTTTGAATTTTCACTATAGTTTTTATTTTGAGAGGTTTCATTGGCTTAAACTTAGATCATAATAAGGGTAAATTGGGTTGAAAATTTAGTTGAATATTCATATCTCAGTTCCCTATAATTTTGGAGATATGTTTAGAGGAATTTAGGTATCCCAAATTCTCCTAAAATTAGGCTTCAAACATGTCAACATGCTATTTTTTCTATAAACTTATTTATTTGAGGTTTCAAACCCTAAAACTTAGAGGGGATAAAAAAGATATCTCAAAGTACCTATGGAAGAAGTTCCAATTATTGTGTAGCTATAATTTTAGAGATATGCCCTGAGGAAGTTGGATTTCCTTAATTCTCCTGAAATGAGAACTAATTGTTGTGTTAGCAAAGAAAAAAATAAATAGGAAAAAAATCGGTACCCCATATCCTTATTTAGGATTTATGGGATTGAATTTGATAAAAAGGTGATTTCCCTCAACCCTAATGAAGGATTACAGGGTTTTCTTTGTGACATTCAATGGCTATGATGTATTAACTAGAGAAACATGATAATAACAAATTTAGGACAGAGACCATCACCTTACTTCAATAGGTAGCATGGATACACTTGTTTAGCAAGTTTAAAGGGAACAATTTTATAGTGACAAAGGAGTTTTCCCATAGTTTTGATGTATTTAGAGCTAAAGTAGGAAACTTGGAACTACATCTCTCATAAAACACAATTTTTCAAGCTACATGATTACCACATGAAGCAGGAAGGTGGTTTAAAAACACACATTCCAATGAGAAGACATGGAATCCCTTTCTTGAGAGATCTATAAAATTAGTAAATTGGACCTGTTGTAGCTCTTAGAGACAACCTTGGATTGCTTACAAGACCAGTGCCTGGGCACATCTAAATTTGGAGTGTCTAAAATGATTCTCAATAAAGGGAGACCTCACTTATATTCTATATGTATATATAATGGGTTGGTTCATTCACCTAAACGAGTAAGACATGAATTTCTAATACTTCTTCACATATACAAATCTCAGAAATATGCATAAAATAGTGGAAGCCAAGTAGTTCAAGCATATATAGTTTAATAATATTTTGTAGAGAAATGATGGAGGATAAGGAGGAGTAGCTCATCATATGGAGCTTACAACATGAAGAATTTTATGCTTAACACATAGAGCTTGCAACTTTAAGAATTTCTACACTTGTTTGAGGTACAAGTAGATATAATGGACAGTAGAGAGACTGGGTACTATGATTCATGGAGTGCTACTATTAAAGATATAATTTCAATGAATCATCAGGCACATGCATTAACAATGACGATACAAATGAATATGTGATATAGTTACAGGCACTTGAATTAACATATCGATACAAATTAATCTGTGAGGAAACTTGAAATATTTATAACGGCTATGATTACATTAATTTAGAGAAGAAACATGAACATAAAATGGGTTTTAATAGGGGGGTAACATACTATAATACTTGAAAGGGGAATCACCACCATTTCCTTGATATTTTGAAAAATCTGTATTACAAAACCATATAGTCTGTAAATAACATGTAATATTTCCTTTATAATTTTTGAACCTTTGTTAAGTGTTGCTTCTCCCTATTTATCCAGAGAGGGTAGCATGGACATTCATTACAAAAAAAATATCTTTAGCCGAGTCTCGGCTGTTAGGTTGACTAGCTGTCTCTGTCAGGGATGGATCTGTGGCCCAAAAACATTACAAAATTAATTAATTGCCTCATTAAAGGGGGGCACCTTACAGGAAAACAAGAATGTTAGCAAAACATCTTCATGCACATCCTATGCTCACTCATGCTTTAGGCTGTACTTTTCTCACGGTATGGCCTCTTCTACTACTCACCTAACTTCTATCGCTTCTACCTTTACTACTTGAAGCATTCATCCCTTAAAGTTGGGAATGGGCACTATCAGTTTCATGCTACGGTACTAAAACAAAAGACTCTAGGGTGGTACTTTGTTTCCCCTATGTATGGGAGACCATGCTGGATAATTAAATCCTCCCAAGCTACTAAGTCCCTCTTTACTCCTGTTAGTGTTGAGCCTAGTTCCGTGTCATAATGGGCCTCCCTGTGTCAACCCATGCTGGGATTGAATGCACCACCTATTTTCTTAAAAGCCATAACTGTTGAACCATCACACCTTTAAAGCTTTGAAAAATACTATTCGACACCTTGATATGCTTGATAATGCACTCATTGTGTAATATGGAGGACTTTCCTGTGCTGGCCCTTATCATTAAAACCTCACGAAACAAGGGATTCCTGATCCCCTTTAGCCCCCTTTATTTTGGCCCCTTTCTGCAATTTTCTTCATATGACTAGGGTCTTGAACCAGGTGCTTAGTCCGAAGGAGATAGAGCCTTTAAAAGCCTGTCCGGGGGACTTTTTCCTTTAATACATGAAATACCACATACTGGAGATTTTCATTGTTTTCCCTTTATATTTCCTTTTGACCCCTGCGATCACCAACATGCGGGGTTGGGCCCACCAAGAGAATTGCATATCACAATCAGGAGAGGAAGCCTCTTTACCTTATTTCATAGTCCTGGCCGACTTGTCTGGATGCGTGATCCTTATAAGGTAGAAAACATGAAATATCACATTTGGGAGGATCCCTCGTACTTTGTAATCGTAAATGCAAACCGGAAGCGACTTCGATGGAGGAGAAACTTTGACCTGTGCAATCGCCGATCTACAGGATTGCTAATGTCATCAGTGCCACATGGCACCTCTTGAGTGGTGACACGTATCACCCAGAAATTCCCCCATAGAACCCCTAAAAAGATCGAATCATTGTGCCACATGTCTTCCGTACTACCACGTCAGTTGCCCCATGGATTTTTACGACCAATAGGATTCTACCACATGGCCCCTAGGAGGAGAGAGAAAAGGGCCCATCCATCCTTGGTTTTTCCATGAATTCCTTTGTTAAATAGAATCAACCCCTCCCAGTGCTTTAACACTAAATCCAAAATTCTCAGTGATTTTGTGCTATCAGCATATTTCACACCTGTAATTCCTTAATAATGGTCCTTTGGGCCCGTTAATCACTGATTCACTAGTACTGCGAGACTACAGGACTACGAGATTGTAGGATTGTGGGACTATGGGACTGTGGGATGTGGGACTGTGGGACTGTTGGATGTGGGACTATGGGATTGTGAGATGCGGGACTTGCCCACTATCGATTGCTAATAAGCTTGGTATATGGGACCAACCATCTTCCACGATGTGCCCCCCCAAGGAGGAGAGAGAAATGGGCCACTGTACCTGGTTTTCCATTGATTTTCTTTATTAAAGGTTCTCGACCCTCCCCAACGTTTTAACATTATATCAACGCTTCCCCACAATTTCTTAAAGGATGACCCATTGGGCCTGCCAATCATAGATATGCTTGAATTGTGATGAACTCCTAGGGTGTAGGACTGCAGGGTCTATCCACTGCCGATCATTGATTTGTTGTGTCTGTGGCTCTATGATAAGCTCTTCCTCTTCATTTCAGGGGCAACAACACTCCTGATCTTCAGCATGCCATATCCTCTGATCCATAAGTCCATTTTGAGACTTCCTTATACCATTTGAAAGTTCATTCTAGGAACTATGTAATGGAGGGGTTCTAATTCAGCTTTAAGTGCTCCTGTGGCCTGGAATATGGCTTCAAAATTCACTACTCTTTGGAAACTTTGATCAACCAAAAACTCATAAAGCAGTGAGTGACAACTAGACCAATGGCGTTTTTGTCTTAAGGGTTCTATAACCGAGGGTTTCATGGATTGTCTTTGGCTTCTTGAACCCTATTTCATTCTAAGCTGTAACTTTTCCTCCAAAATATGACACCATTAACCTAAACCAAGCTTATCAAAGTAGAACTTGTTGAGGAAAATGATGAATGCTTGGCTCTATTTTTCCAAGTTGGATGGTGGGATTTTTTACAATTATTTAGAGAACACATCCATGAACTAGTCAAAGCCTTTATTGATTCTTTCAATGGAAGAAGAGCCTATGTGGATGGCTTGGAGATTAGAGTTAACCTAGAGTTTGTGGCAACATCCATGCATATACCCATGGTAGGTGAATGTTAGTCCAAAAATGTTGTGATCGAAAGCGTTCCATGGAGAAAGATACTAGCTAACAAGGACTGTAAATATTTGGTTAAAAGTATGCTAGTATCATTCCTGAAACCAAAATGGCATGAATGTTTTTATTTTATTTGTAAATACATAACTTGTGAAGGTTGGTATAGTGTTTTTTTCATGTATCATGTTCGAATTTTAATGGATTTCTTAGCCTAAAAGATTAACTTGCCTTATTATTTTCTTAAGAACTTAACCAAAATATCTAGGGATTACCAAGATAACTACAAGAACCCGGAAAGGTCCCTTTTTACACCATATTTTAATCTACATGTTAGTCATACATAATTTTGCTCAGATTGGTGATAGTTGGGAGTATTTTCTCTCTTGTATGGTTATGGTGAACCTCTAGAGTTTGACCCTATTCAATCTTCCACCACCTTGGCTCATGAACCTTCTCTTATAGATTCAACTCCATCATTCGTTGAGGAATTACAACAAGATGAGAGCAAGGCATATATCCAAGCACCAAGGTCACCTTATTTAGAGGATATTTAGATTAAGTTTAAAAAATTCCGACCTCTCTCCGAGTTACTAGGAGTGCAATGAAAGCTCACAATTGGAATCCCTTTGTTGAATCTCTCTGGCCTATGTGAAGCCTATTCAACCTGCACAAAAATAGGAAAATGGTCAAATACATATAAATTAATAGGACATCGCTAAGGTAAAACAACAACAAAGTAAAATTTCTAGATCTCAAAGGAGCATTTGTAAAAGTCCCCCTGAGGTTGTTTGCTTAGTTGACTTAGAAAATAATCATGAGCCATCACCGAAAGAAGCAAGCCCCACTTGGAGGATGCTCCTCTTGGTGAAGATAATACTACTAATTGTGATAATTCCTCCTCAAGAAAGTCCCATTCAGATGATTTAATCACCAATATGTATTAAAACTAATAGTATTTTCTCATTGTCCCTTGTGTGGAACACCGAATGAGCCAACCCATTTATGAAAATAACCAATTCAGAGCTTTGTTCTAGACAAAGGACAAGCCTAATGAACGAAACCAGAACGTAAGAGATTTATCAGGCATTTGATAAGAAATAAGCAAGTGTAGTAAGAATAGAATAAAGTATCACATATAAGAGACACACATGAACACCATGATTTAAGGTGGAAACCTAATGTGGGAGAAAGCCATTGTTGTTGTCATCTCAGTCTTCAAACTTATTAATATAAAAAACTTATTACATTCTTGTAATGGTGTAGACTCATACTAGTACACAAGCACCCATCTACTGAATGCTACAACCTACATTCGTTCTCCAGCTCCTACTAGAAGGGAGTTCCAACACCCTGATCTGATTACCAATTACTACTTGTAGGAAGCTTCAATTTCCTCACTCAAGGCTCCAACCCTTAGCAACATCCGCGGAGCACATTTCATAAATTTTCACACTAGATACAACTACTTTAATACATCACAACTTGTAGATCAACTAAAGCAAACACCAACTTAATTCAAACAGATTAATGAGATCACTGTAACCAGAACATAGAATTGAACTCAGAATACTGCATTAAAAAACAGAATCAACTGCAACCCTAATCATTCATATGCCAAAATGTATATGCTACTTCACTTAAGGCAACCCATGTGTATAGGTACTTTTATGTAGA
Source organism: Pinus taeda (assembly GCA_000404065.3). Classification (NCBI taxonomy): domain Eukaryota; kingdom Viridiplantae; phylum Streptophyta; class Pinopsida; order Pinales; family Pinaceae; genus Pinus; species Pinus taeda. The sequence goes on from APFE030979334.1 coordinate 154,892, forward strand.
ACAACCTATGTACATATATTAATATACTGAAAACAGAAAAATTGTAATTCTGAATCAGTCATAGAGTTGACTAGATATATTCTGAAATATTATATTAGCTTACAAAATCCTCATACAGTGAACAATATCAATAATATTTTCAACCAATATAAACAAATTAAACTTCATCATTCAATCAGTTCTACTTCAGACATTATAACTCAACCCAAATCAACATGAGGACATCATTGATAAACAAAAGAGAAACAACAACATTGATCAGGTTGATCAATCATTTATGAACATAAACCCTTACTTTATATATGTGACTTTGATGAAGCGAACCTGCATGTATATGCGACTTTATCAAGACCAACCTACGCATAGATCTACAAATTTTGACCTAAAATTGTGCAGCTTTCAGAACTTCAGAAAGACCAAGATCATAATACTTGGAGATAAAAACATACATCAATACTTAGATCTAGTCAATCCATGAGAATATCATACAATGGAAAGTCATTTCAGGTCTCATGATCTGATCCATCATTGTATTCATCGGTGCATAGTTATTTCAGATCTATGTGTCAACTATGGCCCTTACAATGCAAATATACTTCAGATTGATGTATTCATTAAAAACCCTTTCACATGCACACTTAGCACTTTTATCTTCACCTCCTTATATGGTTTATCCCTTATCCAATACCATGGGTCAGAACTATAGTAGTGCATGAGGGAATCTTTGACATGATCAATATCCATTGTTGTGCTCAGTACTATGGGTCAATACCATGGTAAAGAACCATGGTATTTGGAATATCATGGTGAAAAAACTATACACATCTTTCCTTCTTTAAACTCACATGTATACACAACTTGGCCTTCCCAAACTCGCATATAGATCTTCAAATATTCACCCGCAACTTTTCTTCTTTGTACCTACATGTATACACGACTTGGCCTTGACGAACTTGTGTATAGATCTTCAAATCTTCACCTGTATCAAACTTATGATTCTGTTCTATAAACCTTTGTCCCATCATTCTATTATTTTGTTCCATCATTTTGTCACCTCTGAACTAACCATTCGATTCATCTAGTTACCATATACTCGTTATGTTACAAGTGAGTTGCCATCAAGAATAACACATGCATCATAATGCCAACAATATCCCCTTTTGGACTTGATGGAAACCATGTTGATTTTGATCACCTCAACCTGTAGAAACCTATTAGATACATCAAATAATCATTATTCAAACACAAATATACTCTGCCTCTTTGACATCAAGGGAAAAGGATAGACCAAATCTCCCCCTTTGGATCTAATTTGCACTATACTGTCCATGCTCCCTCTAAGCACATGTTGAATCTTTAGAAATATTTTCAAATGGAGAACATGACTCTATAACTCAACTGAGTATGACCTTCCTATCACCAAGGAATCATACTTACATCAATCACCCAACCAAGTGGGGATACATATTTGACTCACCCACACAACTAAGTGGGATTACATATTTGACGTGACATGAAAAGTCCATACATGACTGAATATGAAAATTATTACATCATAGGTCTCCACATGACCTTTACATCAAATGAAAGATATGACATTAATAAATGAGACCAAAAGATCTTAATAGTAGCATAACTCAGTAACCATAATGATAACAATACATTATATTCTACAAGGCTAATTCTCTCCCTGAACCTTGCTACCTAGTCATTGTCAACAACTCATTTATCAAAGCATCTTCACCAATCAGATAAATATCAACAAGAAAAAAATAATTCAATACCATATTAGCAGATTGTACCCATCAATACCAGACCAAGAAAAATCAAATCATAGCTGTCAGTAGCATGTCAGAGGCTGATCTTCAGTCTATCCCACTGTTTTTCTATCAGAGAAAAATATATGCCACTGTCTGTAAAGAAACTCGTGTATATATGCGACTATGCTTCACTAAAAACACATATGGAAAGAAACCTTCTGAATTTTCACTTGTAGACTGAGAAAACTAGATTAACAACAAAATGAGGCAGACACAACTCCCAGTTTCTAATTGAGATATTCAAATTCTTCTCTGGGAAGAGGTTTAATAAATATATCAGCGACTTGTTCTTTGGAGGGAACATACTCCATTTTAACATTTTTCTCAAGCACATGTTCTCGTAAAAAGTGATACTTAATAGGAATATGCTTGGTCTTGGAGTGCATAACAAGATTTCTTGAAATAATAATAGCACTTATATTATCACATAGGATGGAGATGGGTGGAGAACATTTGATTTATATATCTTGTAATGTTTGCATCATCTAGAGAAGTTGTGTGCAACAAGATGCAACAACCACATATTCTGATTCCACTATAGATAAGGTAATGAAACTTTGTTTCTTGCTAAACCAAGATACTAATCGGGGCCCCATATATAATGCATCTCCACTAGTGCTTTTCTGGTCATCAAAATTTCCATCCCAATCCGAATCAGTGTATGCATGAAGGGTAAGATATGCATCTTTAGGATACCATAGACCAAAGTCTTGGGTTCCTTGGAGATATTTGAATATTCTCTTTACTACCTGAAGATGTGATTCCTTTGGATTGGCTTGGAAACGTCCAAAAATCCCAATTTCATGCAAGATATCTGGTCTGGTACTTGTTAAATAAAGTAGACTTCCAATCATAGACCTGCACTCTAGTTGGTTTACTGTAGGAGAATCATCATTAGAACTGAGGCTACATCATGTCATCATGGGAGTACATAAAGGTTTGCAATCTTCCATCCCATACTTCTTCAAAATCTTCTTGAGATATTTTGTTTATGAGATAAAGATGTTATCTTTTTCTTGTTGCACTTGTAGACCAAGAAAATAGGTTAGTTCCCCAAGTAAAGACATTTCAAATTATTTTTGCATAACAGAAGAAATTTTTTGACTCATATATTCTTCATTACTACCAAAGATGATATCATCAAAATAAACAACAATAATTAGCGATTTATCACCCTCAATTTTTGGTATAATTTGTCTGCGGATCCTTTTACAAAACCTTGTTGTTGAAGATATTTGTCGAGATGATAATACCATGCCTGCGGAGCTTGTTTTAACCCATATAAAACCTTTTTGAGTTTTCATACAAGGTTTTAATCATTCCCCAAAATTAATCCTTCTGGTTGTTCAATATATACTTTTTCTTCTACATTTCCATTAAGGAAATAATATTTTTCATCCATTTGATAAACTTTGTAATTTCGAAAACTTGAAAAATCATGAAACATTCTTATGGCTTCAAGTATGGATATTGGCGCAAATCTTTCTTCGATACTCTATAACTTCTGGTTGAGCATAACCTTTACAAACAAGTCTAGCTTTGTTCCTAACAACTTCTACATTTTGATTCAACTTACTTTTGAATATCCATTTTGTCCCAATAACATTTTTATCATGAGGCCTTGGAACTAATTCCCAAGTATCATTGTTTTCAAATTGATCAAGTTCTTCATTCATGGCCTTAACCCAACATTCATATTTACCAGCTTGATTTCCATTTTGTGGTTGAATGGTGGATAGTAAAGCTAGATAACTAGAATATCCTACATGGGTTCTTCTTGTTTGTACCCCACATTCCTTTTCTCCTAGAATTTGATTTTTTGGATGATTCTTTTGAAAATACCTGGATGGAGCCTTTTCTTTGTCTGATGTGTCTTCTTCTTCTGCTTCATTATTTTCTTCTTATGTATCACTTCGATTTGATGTGGGAAAGCATTCATCATCATCATCCTCTTTTGTTGATGTTACCTTTTTCAGACTTGTGCATGCTTTATCAATCACAACATTAGCGTATTCAACAATTTTCCGAAGTCTCTTATTGTAACATTTGGATCCTTTGCTTCTAGATGAGTAACCAAGAAGTATTCCTTTTCTTGATCAAGCTTCAAACTTACCAAGTTTTTCATCATTATTTTGTATGAAACATTTGATTCCAAAAAATCTAAAATGCTTTACAATGGGAGGCTTACCATACGAAAGTTCATACAAAGTTTTATCACTGTTCACATGGACATGAGCCTTGTTGAGAATATTTATAGCAGCATGTGCAGCTTCACCTTAGAAGGTTTCAGGAGTTCCAAAATCATCAAAGCATAGCACAAGCCATTTGTTGAACAATTCTATTCATTCTTTCTAACACACCATTTATTTGAGGAGTTCACATAAATCGAAGAATTCATGTGATATGTATTCTCCTCCTCCGTCATATATGAGACATTTGATTTGTAGATCTAATTCATTTTCAACTAATGATTTGAATACTTCAAATTCATTAAATTCTTCATCTTTGTGTTTCATTAACCTGATCCAGCACATTCTAGAAAAGTCATCAATGAATAAGATATAGTATTCTTCTCCATGAGCTGACTTTTTCCTTACTAGTCCACACAAATCAGTATGTATAAGTTCAAGAGGCTTAATTGTTGATCCTTCTTTGGCATTGAACTGAACTCTGGTTTGCTTACCGAATTGACATGACTTACATATGGTACTTTCTTGTACGATGATGTTGGGTAGATCACAAACAACTTTGAGCCTGCTTGATTTTCTTATTTGAGAGAAGCTTAGATGTCCTAACTTTCTATGCCATAACCAGTTTTCTTCTACCTTGCCTAGGTAACATTGTTCTGGCCACCTTTCAATATATACAGATTGATCAGGGTTCTTATTCCTTTTATTATGTTCTTTCCCAAGTCAAGTTCATGAACCACACATTCTTTTGATCAGAATACCACCCCATTTCCTTGGTCACACATTTGAATAACACTCATAAAGTTATGATTTAATCCATCAACATACATAACATTACCAACTTTAACCTTTTCTTTTAGAAAAACATAACCTTTACCCTTAATGGTTGTAGGTGAGTCATTTCCAAAAGTGACAATCTTTTCTTTCCCTAAAGCACTGTATGAAATAAGTTTATCTTTATCACCTGTCATGTGTTTTGAGCATCCGCTATTAATGTACCATTGATTTTCTTGTCCTTATACAAGCAATGTTATGCCACAATTTTCAGACTGTAACTCCTTCCATTTCCATACCTTAGAATTTATTGATATTTGCTCCTTCTGAGATGTTGGATGTAATTTGCTCCTACATTCAGATTCTTCATGTCCAAAGTTATTGTAAAATGAGAATTCAATTTCATATATAAGAGGTGAGGATTTATTATAAGTGTTCTTCTTGACTCTTGTCTCATTCCTTTGTTTTCTTGCTTCTCTAGCCATGATGGTTTTGTATGCAACACATTAAGCAGCCTTGTGACCAAAATTATGACATGAGAAACATTTTCCATTAAAGAAGAAATTTTTGTGATAATAGAATATTTTGGTGTTGTTTACCTTTTGATTGGTGCTTCTATTGTTGTTCATCCTTGGATTGGAGTTAACATGATTTACCTATGGAATTCCTTTATTCTTTTGTTGAGGACTGGAGCTTTCTCACTGGTTTCTGTTGCATTTAAATAGCTTTCGATGGTGGATGGAGACTTTTATGTTTGAGATGTTTCTCTAGTGTATCCAAGACATGTATTCATAAGAGGAGAGCATTGTACCTTGATAATTTCATCTAAGGTTTCACATCCTTTAGAAAATCTAAGATTTGGAGTTTTTATTTTCTCAAGTTCCTTTTTAAGACATACTACTTCACATTATAACTTCTCATTATGCTTTTCCTTTTCTATGAGTTGATGCTTCAATGTATCTATGGCTACTTTGTTTTATTCCAAGAAAATTTTGAGTTGAGTAATTTCTTCAAAGAAATATTTTTCCTCTAAAGCATCCAAAAATTTATCATTAGACTCATTAATTTTTTTTCAAAATCCATGAGTAATTTAAGACCTTGATCAGATCCTCCTTCTTCACTATTTGACAACCCATCACTATCTTCATGATTATAATAACTTCTTCTATTGTCAAACTGTATCCTATTACCTTTAGCAGTATCCTTCCCTTTTTCATGGTTTTCTTTATGAGGAAATTTGGCAGCATAATGATCAACTCTACCACAAAGAAAACATTTGAAGGGAAGCTTACCTTTGAACCTTCCAGTTCCTAGTTGAAGTTTCTTTAAAATGTTCACCTCATCTTCTTTGATATATATTGTAATTCCTCATGTTCTTCCTTTTATTTTCCTTTTGTAGACGCTTTAAATGCGACTTCTCTAACTTCTAAGGGACCTCCTTTCCTCATTTCAAAAGCAATTGGGATCTCATGAAGTTGAAATAAGTAAGATTCTACAGATCCTGCTTCTTTCAATCATAGACACTTTTAACTTGAATTTAGGAGTTAGAGATCTTAATATTTTCTCTACTAATGTAGTGTCCTTTTTATCTTGACCCAAATTTTTCATGTGATTTACAATCTCATATATACATAGAAAGAAACTAGCAATACTTTCATCATTATGCATTCTGAGAGTTTCATATTGAATTATGAGAGTTTGGAGTTCATCACTTTTCACCTTGGTATCGCCTTCAGAGATTTGAATGATCCTGTCCCATATTTCTTTTGTTCTTTTTAATGACATAACTTTGACAAATTATGATTCTGTCAAACTTCCAAATAATGCGTTGACAACTTTGGCATTGGTTTCATATGTCTTATTTTCTGCTGCATCTATGGGAACTCTGGATGGAAATTGGTAACCTCCTTCCACAATTGCCCAAAAATTTGCTCCAAGGGACTGAAGATAGGATCTGATTCTTGTATTCTAATATATAAAATTATTTCCATTGAAGAGTGGTTGTCTTATAGATGTCATTCCATCTTGATTGCTCATCTTGGGAGATCTTCCTTCAAGTGATCAAGCTTATTTTAAAGGATCTTCTCTGATTCCAATTGTTGGGAAAAATACTGAGAGGAGGGGGGAGGGGGGTGTTACGAAGTAATTTGTCACTGTTGGTCACCGTCCCTGTTACCCTTGCTTTCGCACATTTGAGGACACATTTATGGACCTGTGACCAGTGACACAACTTAAAAACACTTGCATTGGATTCTCCTAAGTATGAACTTCAAACTCCCTGAAGACACCTTTTGCAGATTAGCCCTAAAAAGTGCCCTTTTTCCATTAGCGCGGGTCCACAGAGTCTTACCCGTGCCAATGGCTCAGTTCCTCCAAAGAGGGCACGCCCATGGACGCTCTGTCATAGAGCAAAGCCCACGCCACCTAAATTTGGTTATGATTTTTAGCCAGCGCGCACTGAAGTATTTTTCCTTCTTTGTTCATGCAGTTCTCTGGGGAAAAATCTCATGGAAGTGGTTGAGTGTCATCTTTTCATCCATGACAACCAAGTTCAGTGGCTATTCTGGGACAATGTTAAATCTTCAGTAGGTGTCCGGATACAATGCATACTTCCTCCTCCTCCATCTATAAATGACTGTCACCCTGCATTAAACCAACTAGTTTTTCTAGAGCTATTGTGAGTGCCAAGTTCATGCTGGATTGATAGTGAGAATTGAGAGTTATAGAGGGGTTATGTTGCCAAAATATTGAGAGAGAAGAGGTCACTTTGTAAGGCGTATTTAGCTGCTGGCCCAGTCAGAGGAGGTTCAACGTCAGGACCCTTTGGTTGTAATCTTTCTCTGTTTTTACTGATTAATGAACGATTATCATTATGGTTCCACTCATGTGTCTTCTAATGGTATTTGAGTTATATCTTGTCTGACCGATATATAATTGCATATACTGGATTTTACTCTTGTGTTTGTATTGTTCTTTGCTTGTGCAGGTGTCCGTTTACGTGGAGCGTAAGGATTGTGACCAGCCAAAGCTAAGGGACGGGAGCAGCGTTTCTTCTACAACAATTAGCGTTGGATTCCAGGTAGATCATTCTGATCGATCTTTGATTTATGCAATTAGGAACCTGCGTGTAGCGTGTGTGATTGTTGCTAGACCCGTGTTGGGCTAGTGGGATCGCCTCTGTCCGCAGAGCGGATTTACCAGTTCAACAATTTGGCGACTCCGCTAGGGAGAAGCTTGTTGATTGTTTTTGTATTGTTTGATTTGTAAATTGTGGACAGAGTCTGAAGAGCGGCCAGGTAGCCTTCGAAACACTCCTGCTATGTAGAAGTGAAGTAGATCAACGCCACTTCAGTCGATCTCCGGTTCAGTTTACAAACTGAACAATTTCAACTTTGCCTTGCATGTCGATTTTTCTCTTGTTTATTGGTCTGAATAGCTTTCTGGGTTAAAGTTCTTGCTGTTTTTTGCTTGCTGGCTCTTTTTAGATACTAGAAACCAAACCTAGAACCATCTGTTTTGTTTTTTGCCTGGTAAACTTCACTAGCGCGTTTTTCCTTCAGACAGTCGCGCTGATTGGCGCTAGTTGCTCTCAGACAACTCGCGCCAATCTCTGTTTAGCGCGAGTTGCAGCCTGACAGTCGCGCCAGACTGGTTAATTTTTTAAATTAGCTTGTTTGTCAGTCTTTTAAGCTTGGATCTGTGTCTTTTTTCTCCTTTTACACCTCCTGGAAGTTTGTTGGACTGTTATTTGGCTGGTTGTTCTTTCCATCCTTCAGTTGTTCGCCTTTGTCCATCGATTTTACATCTTGGCCCTTGTGGCTTTGTTATCGAGCCTTCTGTCGGATTTGTGATTTGTTGATCCAGTCATTTTATTGATTGATTTCCACATTCCTCTGGTAGTTGTATGAGTTTTGCATTATATGCTGCAAGTACCTCACTTTTAGCTTGCTTGTTTTTACCTGACTTCATTGGGACTTAGATTACATAGTTCTTTGAAGATCTTGGTGTTTTCTTTGCTTTGGCGGGTCATTGTTCATGTTTCAGATCTGGTTTTAGATTCCTTTGAGTGAATTATCTGTTTGTGCATATCTCTTGAAATCCGTTAAGCGCATTATACTATTTTTTTTAAAGAAAAGAAAAAGAGATTTTTGCTTTTCATTAATTAGCATTTTATGTTAATTTTTGCTTTTAAAAAAGAAAAAGAAAAAGAAAAAGATTTTCCTTTCTTGTTATTAGCTGCATTAGGATTTT
>APFE030979334.1:170377-221106 GCA_000404065.3 Pinus taeda
CGCTCTGTCATAGAGAAAAGCCTGCGCCACCTAAATTTGGTTATGATTTTTAGCCAGCGCGCACTCATATGTTTTTTTCCTCTTTGTTCATGGAGTTCTCTGAGGAAAAAATCTCATGGAAGTGGTCGAGTGTCATCTTTTTATCCATGACAACCAAGTTCAGTGGCTATTCAGGGATAATGCTAAATCTTCAGTAGGTGTCCTGATACAATGCATACTCCTTCCTCCTCCATCTATAAATGACTGTCACCCTGCATTTAACCAACTAGTTTTTCTAGAGCTATTGTGAGTGCTGAGATTATGTTGGAGTGATAGTGAGAATTGAGAATTATAGAGGGGTTATGCTGCCAAAATATTGAGAGAGAAGAGGTCACTTTGCAAGGCGTATTTAGCTGCTTGCCCAGTCAGATGAGGTTCAACGTCAGAACCCTTTGGTTGTAATCTTTCTCTGTTTTTACTGTTTAATGAACGACTATCATTATGGTTCCACTCATGTGTCTTTCAATGGTATTTTAGTTGTATCTTTTCTGACCGATATATAATTGCATATACTGGATTTTACGCTTGTGTTTGTATCATTCTTTGCTTGTGCAGGTGTCCGTTTATGTGGAGCGTAAGGATTGTGACCAGCCAAAGCTAAGGGACGGGAGCGGCGTTTCTTATACAACTACTAGCGTTGGATTCCAGGTAGATCCTCTTAATCGATCTCTGATTTATGCAATTAGGAACCTGCGTGTAGCATGGTGTGATTGTTGCTAGACCCGTGGTGGGCTAGTGGGATTGCCTCTGTCCGTAGAGGGGATTTACCAGTTCAAAGGGGGGGGGGGTGAATCAAAATTTTAAAAATTCACAATAACAATTTTATTTTCTAAAATTTATATGTGACTTTACCAAACCCAAATAGCATATGTACATGACTATTGTAAAAAAAACTAGCGTATGCTTAGTAAACTTGTAAAACAACTAATTCTTTATCTATTAAACTTGAACCACAATGTAAGAGATTTATCAGGAATTTGATAAGCAATAAATGAGTGCAGTAAGAACAGAATAAAGTATCACATGTAGGAAATACACATGAACACCAAGATTTAAGGTGGAAACCCAATGTGGGAGAAAACCTATGTTGTTTTCATCTTAGTCTTCAAAATTATTAAGATAAAAAACTTCTTACATTCTTGTACTCATGCAGACTCATACCAGTACATAGACACCCACCTGTTGAAAGCTACAACATTCACTCATTCTCCAGCTCCTACTCAAAGGGAGTTCGAATCCCCTAATCTAATTACTAGCTACTACTCACAGGAAGCTTCGACTTCCTCACTCGAGACTCCAACCCTTAGAAACATCCGTGGAGTAAGTTTCATCAATTTTCACAATGGATCGAACTGCTTTAATACATCACAACTTGTAGATCAACTGAAGAAAACACCAACTTAATTCAAACAAAATAGTGATATCATTGTAACCAGAACACAAAACTGAATTTAGAATACTGCATCAACACACAAAACCAACTACAACCTTGATCATTCATTTGAAAAAATGTATATGGTACTTCACTTAAGGCAAATTGTGTATATACGCTCTTTTCTATACAGAAACCTTCGTACAGATATTAATATACTGAAAACTAAAAACTTGTAATTCTGAATCAGACACAGAGTTGACCAGAGATATTCTAAAATATTTTGTTAGCTTACAAAACCTTCATATAGTTAGTAGCGTCAATAATGTTTTCAACCAATGTAAACAAATTCAACTTTATCATTCAATCAATTCTACTTTAGACATTATCACTCAACCCAGATCAACATGAGGACATCATTGACAAACAATAGATAAATAGTAACACTGATAAGGTTAATTAGTGATTTATGAACATAAACCCTTACTTTATATATGTGACTTTGAATAAGTGAACCCGAGTGTATACGCGACTTCACTGAGACCAACGTGCATACAGATTTGTAATTTTTGACCTAAAAATTGCGCAACTCTTCGGAACTTCAGAAAGACCCAGATCATAATATTCATAGATAAAAACATGCATCAATACTTAGATCTAGTCAATCCATGAGAAAATCATATAGTGGAAAGTCATTTTAGGTCTCATGATCTTGATCTATCATTGCATTTAACAATGCATAATTATTTCATATCTATGTGTCAATTATGGCCTTTACAATGCAAATATACTTCAGATTGAAGTATTCATCAAAAGTCCTTTCACATGCACACTTAGAACTTTTATATTCACCTCCTTATATAGTTTATCCCTTATCCAATACCACGGGTCAAAACTACACTATTGCGGGTGGTAATCTTTGACAAGATCAATATCTGTTGTCGTGCTCATTACAATGGATCAATACCATGGTAAAGACCCTTGGTATTTATAATACCATGGTGTAAAAACTATACATGTCTTTACTTATTTAAACTCGCGTCTATATGCGACTTGGCCTTCCTGTACTTGCATATAGATCTTCAAATATTCCTCTGTGACTTTGCTTCTTTGTACCTACATGTATACGCGACTAGGCCTTTACGAACCCATGCATATATCTTCAAATTCTTACCTTTATCAAACTTTTGATTCTAATCTGTAAACCTTTGTCCCATCATTCTATTATTTTGTTCCATCATTCTATCACCTCTAAACTGACCCGTGGATTCATCTAGTTACTATGTATTTGTTATGTTACAAGTGAGTTGCCATCAAGGACAACACATGCATCATAATGCCAACAATTAACGATAATATTGTTTTTGTAAATGATAGTCATATTTCAGTTACTTTAGCTAATGGTTGATTGATTGTGTTCATTTGCCATTGATTAAAGTATATGAATTTTAAAACTATAACATTTTCAACTATCCATTTTATCATTCTTCGCAAATCATTAGTTAGAGTTGTAGATCAATTAGCTTTTGCATCTATTTCTTAATGCAAACTATGAAAAGAGACATTGTTGATTTGTGTTCATCTTATAGGATAAGAAACTTGTCATTTAAACTTACTCGTTCTGATTCTTATTTACATTGAGGAATAGTTTGAATTTAATTTGCATTTGCATTGAGCAACAAAATTTGATTTTATTATAGTTTGTGAGATAGTTCATTTTTTTGAGCCAGTACATTTTGTTTTGGCTTGTTTCAGTGATTGTAGCATAATATTTTACTTTCTTTATTGTAATATGATTATGTAACAATATTATTGTATGATACTCTAATTTTATTTTATAAATGAAATATATATATATATATATATTAGAATTACTTAGTATATATTTATTTCAATTATAGTGAAACATTCAACCCTTTCTTAAATATTTATATATATCAGACATAGGCGGTTTTATTTCCATTATTTCATCTATAGAGCTAACTTAATAATTTAATTGCACTAGGAAAATCTTATAGCTATTTTGAATTTAACAACTTCATTAGATGGGAGTAAGAGAAGAAAATCGTGTGTACTCTGATTCTACTAAGCTAGGGTTTTTGATCGTGCTGCTCTTCTCTTTAATGACAGAGGTGGGGGGGCTAGGCCGAGGGGGGGTTCTGAGGCTCCCTCCATTCAGGACATAGTCTTGGGTAAAGGAAGGGAGCATCGTTCTTCACCAAGATCTTGACCTACAATTTCGTCCACTACTCTAGGAAATCCAACACCACTGACCTAGGAAAAAAAAGGAACAGGAAAAGTGTTAAGAATACCCTAAACCTCACAACCCAATGATGCAGTAGACTCTAACCACACAAGTGCATAAGAAAGTTAACAAACTCTAACTCAAACAAACGATAACTGCAAACCCAAGGCTAAAAAAAAACTAGTTCTAGAGATTCAAGACTTAGACGTTGTTACATATAGAGACTTCATGTAGGAACATGCCATCATATATAAATTTATGGGGATCTGACCCATGGAGAAAGCACTAAACTGGTGGATTCCAAATAAATGGAACCCAAAAGGAGAAATAAGACTACAGTTAGGATCCAAGGGTTTCTTCACAGTCATATTTGATCTCCTGGAAGGCTGAGATGTATTTTAGAAGTTGGATTGTATTTCTTCAATTCAGTAGGGTTATATATGAGGTATTGGAAGGAAATATTCACTCCTAAAAATGAAGACTCCACCAGGGTTCTCATTTAGGTAAGACTCTACTCACTACCCAAAGACTATTGGTCACCCTTTGTGTTGAAAGGAATAAGAGATGAGTTGGGAGAATACATAAAAATGTTAGAAGGTACTAGAAATGGATATTACGTCTCATGTGTTAGACTGTGTGTCTACATGGACGTATCATGGGTGTTACCAGAAATGAATACTACATCTCATGTGTTAGACTATGTGTCTACATGGATATGAAATATGGCTCCAAAATATAGTCCATGAGCACATACCCTTCAGATGCAGGAAATGCCATGAACATGGGCATCTCTGCAGAGATTGTCCCCAGAATTTCTCTCAACAAAAAAATATGCAAACACAAAGGAAGGTAGATGAACAAGGTTACACCAAGGTCGCATCTAAAAATAGAAACAACAGAAAGAATCAAGGAAAACAGGGACATCAACAATCAACCAAAAGAAACAAGTTCAAATCCTTGTAGGAAGAATAGGAAGAGCCAACCTTAGATGAACATGTTGAGTAGGGTAGAAAATTGGCAATCCAAAACTCAAGAACATAAGATCAAAATCTAGATGAAAATATGAGGCACAAGCACACCAAGAATGGATAGATATTATAAGACACCGACATGGACCTTGATCCCTTAGAAACCTCAGCAAAGGACCATGTCATCGAAGAATATCTCGAAGGCGTGAATCTTCACTTGATAAGAGAAGAATGGGATAAAAGTGGTATGGCTGCCATACCCAAGGAGTATATCCAAAAAATAGAAGGGGAATACCTATTGCAATAGGAGTTAAAACAGGTCACAACTAGGACACTCCCATAATACATTATACTTAGATGAATTCTATCAAGCATCACAACAAATCAGTATAACCGCAAAGGTCCAAGCCGAAAGTGAGGAAGGAAAACTATAGGACAACTCCTCCAGGAGCTAGGAGAAAGCTTAATATATGAGAGAAATGTAAGAGATTTCACACTAACCCCCCATCAATGAATTGCATATCATGGAACATCATAAGCTTATGGCCCTGGAAGGAAAAGAATCTTAAAAAAAATAATATTAGCTAACAAACTAAACATAATACTCCTCTAGGGGACTAAGCTTGCAATGGAAAATTTTCAAGGGATATAGATATTTATTCCATGCATCTCATGGAATAGTAGGAGCGAAACTAATTCTATGCAAGATATCTCAATATGAGTTGACTTCCTCAGTAGTAACTAGAAGCTCAATCACAACGATCCTCAAAATCATAGGAGCCACTGAAACCATCTATTTAACCAACATTTATGTAGCCCACAGGGTGGATAAAAGGATTCAAATGTTATCCTTTGCCATGAGAACCCTTGAGAACATACCCCATCCTTTCAAAATCATAGGGGGGGTATTAAATATGATCATCAACCTGTCAGAAAAGAAAGGAGGACTAAGGAAGTTAGACAAAGATTGTGAAGATTTCCAAGAAACCATAGACAAGATGGACTTAATGGACATTTAGATTGTTGTAACTATCGGAGAGAGTTCCTGGCTGTGGGGGAACTAGTGCTTGAGATATCTGAAGATTGAATAGAAATAGTTAAAATAAGTGGCTACAGGGATAGGCCATGACGGATTGCAACAAAAATTTCTAATTCTAAAACCCTAGATTTCTAAAATAGAATGGCTAGAAAACTCTGAGAGTTGTAGGGTCTTGGACTGAAGAAATGATTTAAAGGAAAGAAAGATGACAAAGTTCATACCCAGAAAATTAAGAATATGAATATAACTATTGTAGAAGGAACACTGAAAGGTTGAGAAGATGTGGATGAATGTCCAGCATGGTGGAGTGCCTTTTAAGGCTTCTTCAAATACATTTTACAGATACTTTTTATTAAGAAGACAACATTAATGGAAAGAATAGAAACACAAGAAAGAAAACATTTCTGCAACTACACCCAAAGCTGGAATCGAAATTGTTATGTATTCTTAAAGTTTAGAAAGATTTTCTGCTCACAATTCTAGTCATGAGAATTGGACTCTGAATCCATGAACCTCTAACCCTTTTACAATTATTGATTTTCATTTTTATTCTCTTCCTATCCTAACTCTCTTAATCAGTTTCCAAAATGAATTCGGGAAACAATTATAGACACTATTGCTTACCAAATTAACAAAATAAAATAAAAACATTAAATATGATATGTATAATAATATATATATATATATATTCCTTTTAATAACAAAACGCCAATAATTTCCGTACTTAATCAGTTTCAAAACGAATTCTGAGAACAATTATAGAAACTATTTCTTACCAAATTTACAAAATAAATAAAAACATTAATATATATAATTATATATATATATATATAATATATTATATATATTTTCCTTTTAATAAACAAAACCCCAATAATTTCCGGTTTATAAACTCCCATGTATGATGTATAAACATAAATAATTTATAAACGTAGAACACCGCCATGTGGGTCCCAGATCTATTTTACGTGCACTACTGACAAAAACCTCATATGACTCCTTCAAACCACATACTACTTGTGAGATAACTTATGCCGGTTTCTGGAATTGATAAGGGGTGATGCCAGAACAATTATCGACCATTGATCTTTTTTATGGCAGTTTAATGAAAACCACTTACAGGACCAATCCTTTGCATATGTTCCGTGCAATTTGTGCCATCGAGACTTTATCGATTTGGAATTGGAGGATTTTAGACCGTCGATTTGGTCTTGGCTATCAACTCTTTATTTATAAAGGAATAGGCTCCAACTCTACTAAATACGTTATTACTCCATTGACTGATATTTTAACTGCATGTGGAATATTTTGAACCAGTGTTGCGGCCTCCATGTCTGCCTCTTGCAATTCGATGTCAAAATCCTTCCTTAAATTATAGAGGACTTTTATCTGAAAATGGAGGCAATTATGGAGAGCCATCGCTTCATATGCATAATGACGAAGTACTACGCCCATATTCACATATTATGACCATGGATAGAATAAATGCCAAAATTTTCCATTCAATGGATTTTTCCATCGTTGTTACTGAAGATTTTTCCATCGTTGTTACTGAAGAATCCAATGCTCATTTATATCACTCGACTACTTCCAATGAAAATCATGCAAAGTAGGACTAAGTTCCAAATAGAACGGTTTTACTCTCTCAAGCATTCCTTTCATTTTATACAACTCTTCCAAGCTATGACAGGCTGACGCAACATGAGCTCCAAATTCCCCTTTGTTTCATCCAAAGTTGAAACAAAACACTTTCGTCTGCAAATTTTAATTGATGAGAATCTCATGTAAATATCTCCTCTTTGATATCTCCCAATTATTATTGTTTTACTCTTTAACACATTGAGTGGGCTTAATGGTTAAGAGCATGTGTTTCCTCCTAAGAAGTTACAGGTTCAAAACCAGAGGGGGTAGAGTATGTATGCCTTCGTAGACTTAGTAGTCAAATGGCTGCCCGAAGGTAGGTCCCTTGTCCCACAAACAAGGAGGTCTCATACACCAATTTGATGTCTGACTTAGCTGTGACCTTAAAAATGGATATTATTATTATTATGACTTGACTTTTTCTTTAACTATCTCTTACACCAGTAGTCGACTTCAGGACATATAGGCTGCAAGATTTTTGAATAGTATAATAATGGAGTGCCATTTAATTCTTTGTCATGGCTTAATCATGAACTCAATCCAACGCAACAAATATATTAATAGAGGACTCCTCCCTTGATTTATCGCCTCATATGGGGCTTCCTTGTGTTTTGTTGCAAGATATAAAGATATATTAAATATTGTTGCAGCCTTACAAATTCTTGACGTGTTGTGCAAGTTTTTGTGGGCTCCTCCTCTCGGTGCATTGTATTGGCGCTATCTTGGGGCACTGCTGTAGCCGATTGATGGGCTCGGTGCATGGCTTATGACGTGAATATTGTCCTATAGTGCAACATTTTTAATAAAGGTAGAGAGCGCCAAAATGGCTCATAAAGAACTAAATGTCTTCAAGTTCAGGAAAAAAATTTATTAAACAAAAGTCGCAAAATATGTTCATGAACCCCAATTCAGAGTGGTGTCGTCCTTGAAAACATATAGCTACAACATCTTGTTCCAAATGGGGAAGTTTTTTTGCCTGCAAAGCGAGAAACATAGATCAGTAGCCTTGGTTGGGCATGGAGTCAAATCTCCTTGGAATCTGGAACTTGAAGTTTGACATTCTTGAAATCAAAACCCCTCCAAACCTGTTTCCAACTGAGACTACCACCCTTATTCATCAACTAAAAGTTGAACTAAAGAAATGCAACTGAAAAATGCTCAAAGCTTGAGCTTATGTATGTACAAGTCCTATTTATATACATTGTTGAAATAGTTCAAGTAAAGTTAGACTTCCAATGGTACTAGGCCATTATTTAAGTGTTGGACCTAATGCCTCCATGTTTCTAAAAACTGAAAATAAGAACATGCATCCACCATATAAAAATTTCAAATAAAAAAATTTACGCATGCCCGAGAGAAAATTGTCATATATTCATCCACTAGATCATAAAATTGATGAGAAAAATTTCCGACTACTCTTTTGACATGTATTTTCTTGAATATGGCAGTCACACTAACTGTTTGACTTCTCATGTAGCTAGTGTTTTTCATGTAATGTAATCTCTTGATAAAGCTCTTTGTATGCTAGCAATAACATTTGAGAACGTGCACTAGATCCCCCTTTGTTCACACAATTACTAAAGTCATCAAGATTATAAAAGTATTCCAGACATTCAAAGTGATGCTCATTTGTTGCGAGAAGTTGTTTATTTAAATTCTCAAAATGCTTGAATTCTTGTCTTTCAACAATATGGGAATCCTCTGCCACCTTTTGGAAACCCCTCCCTCATTTTGCTGCAAAGCATTTCCATTGTTTTCTTGGAAGTCCCTCTTGTTTTCAGCAATACATTATCTCTAATAAGAAAATCTTCCACAAGCCCATAAATTATCTTCAATTCCTGTGCATAAAGAAACATCTGCTCTAGAGTGAAAGGCTTTTTTTTTCGTGAGATAAAAAAAATAAAAAATAAAAAATAAAAAATAAAAAATAAAAAATCATTAGGAGAAGTCGTTGGATAATACACCATGCCAACAACTTCTGGAGGTCAGATTTCCTTTGGTATGCTGAAATAAAACTTCTAAAACCTCCTATTAAATACAGTGATTGATTCATTGCTCTACCTCTAGATAGTGAATAATTCCCACAAGTATTCTTCATGTGACTTGTGCTTACCCCAATATCTAAGAAAGATATCGTGAAAACCCTACCACAAGCTAATTGAACTAGCCTATAAATGTTGGAACCATTATTGAGCTTCCTGCGTTAATCAATGACAAAACAATATCAAAGCTACATCTTCATGAATACTTTCAAATCTTTCCAAAAATATTCAAATTAAAAAACATGTTGTTCGACTCTAACATCATCATTTTCTCTAAAGAAACTTGACAGAAATTTGAAACTTTTTGAAGGATATTGGTGAAGTATTGTGGGTAGCTCTAGGGATTTAAATATTTCCGTTTTAAGATGAAAAACAAAGGATTGTTTGTGAGGCAAAGCAATCGCTACCAAATATGATGAATCATCACCTTTATGTTCAAATTGTGATGGGTTAACTTCAAGAATTATAATGCAACAATCATTTTTCTTCTTAGATTCAAGAGGTGAAGTTGTCCCAACATCAATAATACATGAAAAAGGGAGGTATTCTTTTTTCAATAAAGAGTTTAATTTAGGTCTTAAAATGTTTTGAGAATATAGAGAATGAAGCAATCTTTTTTAATGTGTAGGGGAATGTGGACCATAGAGATGATAATAAAAAATAAGACTACCTTGAAAGATTTCAAACTCTGATACTTGTTTTTTCCACTTTGCTTATTCATTTTATTGTCAACAAATATTTTAATCCAATAAAGCCTTCATCAGTGGAGTCACCAGTTGAATAATAAGTAGCCAAATTTATATCTAAATATTTCTCACCATCAAGAAATAAATCTTAATACCCAGGGGAAAATAACTTTGTTCTATGTTCCCCGATAACAACTCCAAAAGATGTTGTAACTATAGGAGACAGTTCATGGCTGTGGGGAAACTAGTGCCCAAGACATCTTTTGAATAAAAATATTTAAAATTAATGGCTGGAGGGACAAGCCATGAAGGATTTCATCCAAAACTTATAACTCTAAAACCCTAGCTTTCCAAAACATAATGGCTAGAAACATTTGAGAGTTGCAAGGTCTTGGATAAAAGAAGTGATTTGAAGAAAAGCAATATGACAAAGTTCATACCTAGGAAATTAAGCTTCTGAATATCACTGATGTAGAAAGAATACAAAAAAGTTGAGAAGTTGTGAATGAATTCATAGTTTGGTGGGGTGCCTTTCAAGGCTTCTTTAAATAAGTTTTGCAGGTAATTTCTATTGAGAAGAAAACATTAGTAAATATGATAAATAAAAGAATTTAGTAGCTTCATTACACTCACACCAATAGAGGAAAAACATTAATGGAAAGAATGTGTTGACATCTAATCTTCATGATTGGCGGAATTTTGTGTAAATAAATAAATTAATAATGTGAACAGTCATCGAGAGATGAACTGAACAATCACTCCTATTGTATATAACAATGAACTACCTATGGAATAATATATGAATCAGTTGTTTGTTTTGTGGAGTTACTACCTGGCCTAACATGGTATCGAGCCAGCTCCTTGTTTTAGCTATTATGCTCCTATAACTCCTCTGTCCTGGCCTCTGCCTCTGCCTTATTCCCTTTTGTTCCGAAATAACCTGCCTCTGACCAGCACTACACATCTGTCCATACTGAGGCCTGACGGTGCCACTGCAAAGATACGCCACCAGCTCCTGGTATGCGTTGTTGAATGGTATGCGAATGGTATGCATATGATTCAAGTTTGAATGTGTTTGGTAAGGCAGTTTGAATGCGTTATGAAGTTGAATGCATTTTGGTATCAACTTTTGGTTATGTTCGAAGTTTGAATGCATATTCCATTGATTGTGGGTGCTCATTTTAACGCTGTTGAATCTGCTGAGCGAGATAGCACAATCTCTATAGTTATCCCAGCGTTGAACCTGAATAGTAGATGGATTTGACACAGCGTTTGTTGAATGGTATTTTAACACAGCGTTTGAATTCTTGAATGCATTGAATGGTTTGGTATTGAACGGTTTATTGTGTAACGCTGTATATATTGAATGGAGTCCAGAAAGTGTTGAATTTTTATTGCATTGAAATATAATGGTAACGCTGCCCATGCGTTTGAGTTTGTATTGCTTTAACGATTGAATGGTAACACTGCCCATGCGTTTGAGTCTTAACGCTATCCAGTGGTACCACATGTCCATAACAATTGAATCGCTTGTGTATATGGTATACACCGTAAGTGTGCAAGAGTTCAGCTTATCAAGAATTGAAAGAAGATTGCTGCCTTTGTTCCCAACGATGGTTGTTTGAACTACATCACAGAAAATGATGAGGTCTTGATTGCTAGATTTGGGCGAAAGGGGCCTGTTATATCATAGTTGGTATATGGAATATTAACATTGCTTTATTGAATGCATTGATTGGTATGCATGGTATAACGTTTTGGCTTGAACGTTGTGTTAAACATGGTATAACGTTGTTGAATGGTCCAGCGAATATATGGTATTGAACTGCGATTCTATTGAATGGTATACACCCCTTTTATATATTGAACTGTGGTTTTATTGAATGGTCTCCATTTGAATCCTTTGTTGACTTTATATGTGTGTCGAGCTCTTGTTTAAAAGAAAAAAAAAAGGAGGTGATATGGAAATATTATATGAGGATGTTTTTATAAACATTGGAGGGATTTGAAGAAAACATAATAAAGTATTTGAAATCTTTTTTCCCTTTTGAGTACAATTTCACTGTATATCAGCAGAAGTATTTTTTCTATCAGCAGAAGTATTTTTTTACAGAATGCATTCAATCATCTCTATGGTAGGAATAGTTCTCACTGGCAAGGAGAACTATCCTGATTGGTCCCGGATGATACAACACACCCTCATCTTCAATGAGTTGTGGAAAGGTGTGTGTGTCAGAGAAGGAGACAGTGACCCAGTACAACCTACCTCAGACGAAGAGCTCATCATTTGGGAAAACAAGAACAACAAAGCATATGCATTAATCGCAGCATCTGTAAATAAGAGGTGAGTTGCCATATTTCATCATATTCAACTACCTTTGAAGCTTTACAAAAGTTGAAAGAGCTCTATGACCCACATTCTGCACTTGAAGTCATCCAACTCATGATTAAACTTTTCACTCTTGAACTGCAAAATAATGATCCTCCTGCTCTTGCATCTGAAATAAAGTCTATAATGCATGATATCAAATCCACTAAGGTTGAGCTAGATATCCCTCTTATTTCTTTTCTCAAGGCCCTTTATCCTACTTACTCCAATTATCTTGAGTCTTTGCAAGCAAATGGAAATCTCAAGGATATAACCTTTGACTCTCTTGTGAAAAATTTTGCTGAAAGAGAAAAAGCCTTTGGAAAGAAGACAGTCCCTGAATCTTCTGAAGAGACTGTATGCATGGCTAATAAAGAAAAATATCCTGCTCAAGATTCTACAAGAGGAAGAGGTGGGCGAAGAGGAAGAGGAAGATACTTCAGAGGCAGGGGGGGCAGACATCCTCAAGCAGAAAAGGCAGATTTACATTGTATTCGTTGCAAAAGAAATGGATCACATGATGCCTCTACATGCAAGCTACCATGGGACAAAATTGAGCAGAGAAGAAACCAACAGAAAGGTAAAAACGATGATACAGACAAAGGTAAAGCACCTGAATCTGCTCACTATGTTGAGGCACAATGTAACATTGGAGTAAATGAAGATTTGTTTAATACTTCACTTGCTTCCTGGAAAAATTATTGGCTGCTTGATTCAGGAGCAACCTGCCACATGACTCATAGAAAAGATTTTTTTGAAAATTTCATTGACAATGTTGATGGAGCAGTATACTTTGCAGATCAATCAAAAATCAAGCCATTAGGGCTTGGCACAATCAGGCTTAAACTACCTGGTCTTCCAGAATTTCTTCTGGATCATGTTCTATATCTCCCACAGCTCAAGATAAACTTGTTGTCCGTGGTCCACATCCGCCAGCAAGGTCACTTCATTCATATGTTTGATGGCAAGCTTGAGGTAAGAAAAGCATCTGACCACTCACTTGTCATGAGGTGAATAGAAGAAGAAAGGCTTCTCAAACTGCAAGGAACCTCTGCTCATGCACAACATTTCTCATATATTTCTCATCATGAAGAAGGTACACTTCCATCAAGTTTTTTATGGCATGCTAGATTTGGACATTTAAACTATGACAGTCTCCGTTTATTGAAGAAAAATGGTGTGGCTGGTTTGCCTACAATTCCTAGAAAACTTAGGCAATGTGATGCTTGCATTCTAGGAAAGCATAGCAAACAGTCATTTCATGACTCACATTCAAGAGCACATAGGAAGCTTGAACTTATTCATTCAGATTTATGTGGTCCAATGCCTGTTCCTTCTGCAAATGGAAATAAATATATCATGACATTTATTGATGACTACACCAGAATGTGTTGGGTTTATTTATTGAAGAACAAATCTGATGCTTTTCAAACATTCAAGAATTTCCATAAATGGATTGAAAATGATGCACAATCTCATATTGGGTCTATTCGCACTGATAATGGAAAAGAATATACATCAAATGAATTTGAAAACTATCTTCAACAGCATGGGATCAAACATCAAACAATTGTGCTTTATAATCCCCAACAGAATGGTGCAGCTGAAAGAATGAATAGAACAATCTTGAATATGGTACGATCCATGCTTTTCTTAAAAAATGTAAAGATAATGTTTTTTTTGGGCTGATGCTGTCCTATGTGCTGCATATATAAAGAATAGATGTCCATCTAGTGCTATAAGAAACAAGACTCCTTATGAGTTGTGGTATGGACATGTTCCTTCGGTAAAACATCTCAGGATTTTTGGTTCCACCTGTTATGCTTTGATACCAAAGGTACATAGAAACAAACTTGGTGCTAGAAGTCGTAAGTGTATCTTCCTGGGTATTCAAACACCTCCAAAGCATACCGCCTCTATGATGAAGAAAATAAAAAATTTGTTATATCTAGAGATGTAATTTTTCTTGAATCATCCAAATCTGACAATGTTGTTGAGTGGCAACTTGATCGCTTGGATAGATTCGAAAAAACGAAATCATTTCAAGAATTTGAAAATCAGATTCCACATCTTGAAGGGGGGATTCCTATACTAGATCAACATGTGGAATCTTCTTCTGAAGAATACTCTCCCCTTACTAAAAATCCAACAATGGATGATGCTTTAAGTGATGTAATTGATAGAATTGGGAGACTCAATCTTGATTCACTCCCAACTCAATCAACAGAGCAGCCTGGACCATCTCAGAAAGATCCCCCAAAGTGGCTGACAAAGACACTTGAAAGTGTTCATCCTGATGAAATTGGAAAAACAGGAACCAGAAATTCAAACCGACAAAATGGAGGTGATGTAGATGACTCTAATTCCCCTGTTGATATAGATGTTTCTTATGATTGTGAATTGAACTTGTCTACAGATTTTGAACCAACTTCCTTTAAAGAAGCTGCTTCTCGTGATGAATGGAAAGAAGCGATGCAAAAGGAGTATGATGCCCTCATAAAGAACGACACTTGGAAGCTGGTTGATCCTCCATTTGGAACCAAACCAATTGGCTGCAAGTGGGTCTACAAGAAAAAGTACAACGCTGATGGCTCACTTGACAAGCACAAAGCTAGGCTTGTGGAAAAAGGTTTTGCACAGAAGGAAGGGGTCAATTATGAGGAAAATTTTTCCCCCACAACAAAATGGGCTACCATCCAGACACTCTTTGCACTAGTAGCTCAGAACGGTTGGAAAGTCCATCAAATGGATGTAAAAATTGTATTCTTGAATGGAGATCTAAAAGAGAATGTTTTTATGTCCCAGCCTGAAGGATTTGTTGTGAAAGGACATGGACATAAAGTATGCAAACTTGTGAAGTCCTTGTATCGCCTCAAACAAGCACCACGAGCTTGGTATGAAAAAATAACTGAGCATCTTCTGAAACTCAACTTCAATCATTTTGATCTTGATGATGCAACTTTATTTGTCAAGAAAGTTGGCAAAACAGTTGTATATCTTGTAGTATATCTTGTAGTATATGTAGATAGATTTCGCCATCGTTGTTGTTGAAGTATATAATGCTCGTTTATATCACTCAAGTGTGGGTTATCCCTCATATTTACCATGAAAATCATGCGTAGTAAGACTAACGTCCAAATAGAAGGGTTTTACTCCCTCAAGCATTCCTTTCATTTTATACGACTCTATCAAGTTATGACAGACTAATGCAACATGAGATATAATGCTCCAAATTCAATTTATTTTGTCCAAAGTTGAATGAAAACACTTTTTTCCACAAATTTTAAGTGATTTTGGTGTATCGAAGCACTACGAGGTCGATGATGAGAATCTGATGCAAATCTCTCCTCTTTGATATCCCCCAATCATCAGAGTTTTACTCTTTAACACATTACGACTCGAGTTTTCCTTTGACTATCTGTCACACCGATAGTCAGCTTGAGGACTTATAGGTTGCAATATTTTTGAATAGTATAATTATGGAGCCCAATTTAATTATTTTTCATTTTTATACACAAAATGACCTCCTCATTAGCTCAGAGGAGAATGACACTTTGATTGGAAGAACACACTAAGTTGCATGCCCATTTCCTAGGGTAACGCACCCCAAAAACAGATCAAGGGAGTTATAACGCTTCTCATGACTCAGAAAAAGGCATTAGTCCATAGTTTAACACTCTTTTTTTCCTAAAGGGAAGCGTTACTAGATATTTGTGAGATTTTGGAGGTCAAAGTGTGAGTTCACTCACTCACACTCCACTTTTCACTCAAATGTCAGCTCGAAAAGCATGAAACATCCAACTTAGTCCTAACTAAGGACATTTCTAATCCTAACATAGCTTCACTAGAAAGGAAAGAGAAATAAAGTGAGGCAATCTCCAATACTTTTCTTCATTGGAACTCATGAAGGAATTGGAAACAAGAGAGCCTTTCCTCATCTATAAATTAGAAGCTTGGCCATTATAACAAGGATCATAAGTTTTGAGATCAGTGTGTTATGTTATCTAAAAGTTGAGAGAAAGAGAGGGAAATGATCCAAGGATCTAAGGGAAGATTTGATTCAATAATCATGGTTGTAATCATTCTTCTCTCATATGATAATATAAATCTGCTCCTATTTTGTCTACTTGATGATGTTGAAAACTCTTTTTTGTATATGTTGATGCAAATTTGAGATTGATGGTCCACTTAGATGCATGCTAGTTTTATATATTCCTATAGATTAATGATTTTAATCATCAATACATATATGTTGTGAAGGTTACTTCTTGTCTTGTCTATGTGCATGTTCTATTCTAGGAGCAATTGAAGTGGTTCTCCCTTTACCACACTAAGATTTTCAGAGAAACTACATTAGAGATTGAGAGGTAACTCTTCTCTTTTACTTTGTCGATTTTGGATTAACATGAGTATGTGCATATATCTCTGAATAGTTGTAGGTCACCTAATTATGTTTTCCTTGGGTCCCAGGAGACTCGATGGGGTTTTCCTATTTATAATCACCCATGCATTAATCCCTACAACAGAATTGTTGTCTCTGCTAGGGAATGCTCTTAGTTCCCGACATTTCTCTCCTTGTTCCTAGATCTCTCTTTTTCTCTAGGCCTTCCTGCTCTTCAGGATTCATATTCTGATCACAATGTGTGCTTCCCAACCTTTTCTGCTATTGATAACTTCTTATCAAACCCTGTATGGACCCTTTTTCTGCACCTTGTTTCTTTGTAACACACTTCCTTGCACAATATAGAGCGTTATAATGCTCTCTAGTGTCTGGCAAATAGCATTATCCCTCCTGTTAATGCTCTGCTTTTCATTTTGAGGAGAGTTACTGAATTAGTATCTTGACATCCACCTAGTTCTGTGGATTCTTGGGTTGATAGGTTTCCTATGGTTTGGCTTTGGGATCTACAATTGTGAAGTTAGCTTGGTTGGTTGCTTGCATGGTCATTTTTCTTTTTAGAGAATAGATTAATTGCATTTTATTTTCAGAAAAGGAAAATGAAACAATTACTTTAGTTTTCTATCTTAGTTGGTTTGTTTCTGATTATATTGGGTTAGTTGTTAGACCATTGTATGTATGCATTTTGTGCATGTGATTTTTTTACTACATTTGGATGTGTATTTATTAAATGATGTTTAATCTCTCCTTGTAAGAATCTCTCTTTCATCGAATGAAAAGTTTAAAGCATTTTTCTTTCATGGTTTGAGTCAAAGTCTCATTGAACTCCATACGTCAACACCCCCTCCGACGACACTAATACAAGTTCACATAAAATCAATGCTTAATAAAAGTAATCAACAACTCTCTTTTCTTATCTTAAACATAGATTAATTTAGGCTATTGTCTTTGGCTAGGTAGTGGTGAGTAAACTGCCCAAGATCACAAAACTGAGACTAGTGTCATTAATGAGAGTAAAATCATGTTGCACTCATATCATCTAGGACCACTCTCGTCACAAATATGTTAAATGTGAGACAACATCAAAGTGTGAGTGAAGGTATCCCACCTTTGATGGCATTTTTGGTGGGTATTCTATATATTAGGGATCCCCTTCGGGATATTAGAGTTGAGTCAAGGTCTTAGGTATCTTGCCCACATAGTGTATTGTCTATAACCATGAACCCCTAGTTGTGTCTGTGATTTGAGGTAACCTTAATGACCAAAAGTTTTAGGGATGAACACAAGGTGACTGGGGTGAGCTTCCTTGGTACCTAAATAGATGAACCTACTCCATCTTTGGTCTGCTGAGAGGGTGCTCATCTTCATGAGAGTGCTTGGCCCCTTCATGCTGAGGTTTGGGTGAAGCTTAGGATTAATCGTAATTTTACATTTGGCCAGCTCTCTCTTTTATCCACTGTGATATTGGGTTTCATCTTCAGTTAGTTGTGCTTATCAGATAGAGTTATGTTCCCTAGATTCTTATTGATTACCTTTAGAGCATTTTTTTATTTTTAGGTGTTTTATTGTTGACATTAAGAGTATAACAAATATCACTTTAAATGTTTTTATAAAATATATCTGTCACCATGGCAACATTCGGCCCTCGTCATATATCTAGACAACAACAAGGTATTCCTCCACTAACTCTGGAGGACCTGTTGAGCCTTGGTGAGATGGATTCTCCCTCTTTGGGAAATCAATCTCTAGTGTCCAAGACTAAATCACATAACACTTCCCAAAACACCATACTGCTTGAGGATTTTTTTCATGAAGGAGTTGTACCTCCATAGAATCCTCCTCTCATCTATCCTCTTGGACTAGTGTTGGTTTAGGTAGTGCCTATACCTATCATGTATCCATCAATACCCACATCTAATATCCCTATGGTGACTAATGGGTCATGGTCCTCTATGGACAATTTCGTTCCACCATCACTTCCCTCACCTATGGTCGGTATTATAGACCTGATTGGTCACCTTGCTCTTCAGACTATGCCTAGTCTAAGCAACCTAGTTACACCAGTTATGAGTGGAATCTCACACATCTTGGTATCCAACGCTTTCATTTCAGCTCCTGAACCATCGATTATTGCTCCTAGTAGTGTTGTTAGCATGGTTGCCTTCAATAACCCTTTTGGTTGGAACCCATTGGTAAGTTCTAACCCCCAGGTTTAGATGCATGGGGGAAATGTTCCCGACATGCATATATCGATCAGGGGCATCACTGTTTCCCTTCCACTGATAGGATAACTTATTTCTTTGTTGATCGACTTAGCTCCTCCTAGTGCAAACTATTCTAGTTTCATTCATGTGCCTATTGCAAACTATATGACTAGCGGTATCCCTCAACCTGATCCTACAATATCCATTTGGGCACCCCTTCCTTAACCACAATTGAGTCAAGGGGGCACTTTTTATCTTGGGAGAAACCAATATTCCCCTCCCTCCAACCTATATCCCATATGGACCGCCATCTTAGATGACTATCTTAGAGTCATTATTTGCATACTACCATTAGTGATCAAAACTCCTCTTTTGTATCATATTAGAGTCCCATTCTAAATTTTTTGTCATTCCACCTAGGTCCTCATTCAAAAATCTACTCACTGATGGTAGCCTTATGTCAAAAGCCTTACTCTCTCTCAAAAATCAATATTTTTTGGCCCACCTTCATGTGTCTTACTAACCATACATTGATCATAAAAGCTCATTTCATCATGTTTTGTGTCAGTAAAGCCCACATGGAGTCTGCTTATTCAAGGTCCCATTAGGTCACTACGTTTCATTCTTTAAAGGTCCAATAATACTCCATTTCATTGCATAAAGCCAACAAAAAGAGTAGAGTGAGAAAAATAATATCCTTTTTTCATTTAAAGAGGATTGGGAAACATGTGGCTATGTTTGCCCAAGTTCTAAATTTTATTCCAAGTATTAGTTCTACTTCAGATTGTAATTTTATTTCAAAAAACAGAGATGTAATATTTTTTTCCAGTTTATGTAATTTTATGTTCATTATATGTAATAAGTTACTATTCCTGAGCTGTCAAAAAAGAAAAATATGTGCCAACTCCATCCAAATCAAAATCAAATGTGAAGAGTGCCAACACTCTAGCATCATCCACCTCCAAAGAAAAAAGTTAGAAACGAAATTAGCAACCATTTCAAAAAGGAGAAGAGAAATATTAGAAAGTGGGGTTTTAAAGCTAATGATCCATTTCACTCATGTATAAAGGTGTTCCTAGCATCGAACCCAACTCCATTTACCACCTATCATTGCTTGAGCAAACCCCAAACCACCATTCCTCATGATTTTGGGCGAAAATAGAAAAACAGAGGCAGGCGTTGTGCATAGGTTGTAGATGTTGCGTATGGGCTGAAGTTGCTATGGATGGGATTAAGGCACTTGCGCGGGTTTAAGGTGTTGCACATAGGCTTAAGCCGCCATGCACGGGTTGAAGGCACTGCGCACGCACTAAGGGCATTGCGCATTGGTCAAATGTTTCCCACAAGATCTCAAACTGCAAACAAAGGTTCCTAACCTTTAGTACATGGTTTCTAAGCCTCTTATCAAGTAAGTACAACCTTTTTCATCCCCCCTTACACCTCTCAAAGTCATCATGCATGTTATGAATTTTATTGCTTAAAATTGGGAATTATAAAGCCTTGCAAACCATAGCTTTTTGCCTCACCCTTAAAAACTACTCCTAAGATCCTACTCCCCTTCCCACATCACAATAAACTCCATACCTACCCTTGAGCCGCTAAATCCATATCCCAAGTGCGTTCTCCCTTAGACCCTAAGTCCTATGAAACAAAATCCCTAGGAAACCATACTAAATACCTATAATTAAATATCAAATCCTAAATCCCAAACACATTTCACTTCCCTGTCATTCCCCTAAATTCCCTAATCCCTTCCTCCACTCCCTCAAATTTTCCTACCCCATTCCCACTCCTATTTCCTAATCAATAGGGTTTCAAGCAAGAGGAAAGAAAACACATAATGGAGGAAGAAACTAGTTATTTTTTAGAGGAAGAAGAGCAAGAAGAAATAAAACCACACAAAGGAGGAAGAATATAGAGGTTTGAACCTACCAACACTAGAGAGTTAATGGCCTCACCTATGACAATGACGTCCTTCAAGCATTTAGGATGTTTCTATTTTTGTGTGATGGTACAAAGAGTGGACAACTATCATTTTTTGACTAGAGTTTTCATTTTAAATCTTGAAGACAATCAAGTGACCCTTGCTGGGGTAACCTTCACCATATCCTCAAACATTATTGCTCCTACTACTGGAATGCCTAATGTGGGTGAAATGTGGTTTAAAGCTCAACAGTGATCCGGATTTAAACACAAACACAACAAATTATAGAGATAACCATATACACAAAAATGCAGTGGAAATAATACTTCATTTCATTAATGGAAAATATTGAAATATGCTTACAACCAGAAATGGAAATAAACCAACTAGGGCAATCGTAGCTTATCTCTGAGAAGAAATGTGGTAGCTACATGCCTCTGAATTGTGTTACAATGAGGCTCGAAGGCCTATTTATTGTTGAGAAATAATGGAAAACCCTTAACATCCCAAAACCTAACCCTAGAAGATGAAACGCCAAATTCTGGGCCCTGTTTGGGTAAATTGGTACATCAATTTCCGAGGGTCGTAACTTTGGCATATAGTCTCCATTTGACGCGTACAATAACTCGTTAGAAAGATCTATCCGAGCAGTACCATTTTGGGAAGGGCAACATTCCATGAACCCATGTTGCCCCCAGATTTCCCAAAATACGTCATTTAGGGCCTCAAAATGGCTTTGGAAGTTCAGGACCCGAAAAACTGCTAAAAATAGTAAACTATGCTACAATTTAGGAAACTGAAAAAACTAAAAGAGACAGTTGTGGGGGTCCAAATGGGATAGGTGGGTTGCCACCAAAAAACATCGTTTAGGGCCTCAAAATGGCTCTGGAAGTTCAGGACCCGGAAAACGGATAAAAATAGTAAACTGTGCTACAATTTAGGAAACTGAAAAAACTGAAAGAGACAGTTGTGGTGGTCCAAAAGGGATAGGTGGGTGGCCACCAACATCCACCTGGATCATTCCTCCCCCCTTAGGAAGCAATGGTCCCCATTGCATTGAGTTCCTCCATCTGCTGAACTCGTTCTGCAATATCTGATGTGTTTAGTAATGGTGGGAAGCATGGTCGAAAACGGTCCACATTGAACACTTGGTGTAGGCGAAGGAATGGAGGAATGCTATGCTTCAAAGCATTATTTCCCATAGCCTTGGTACTGGTTTAAGGACCATGTCGGAGTGGTCTGAGTTTCTGATGGTCTCTTGTAAGGCGTTCTTTCTGCAGATGCAACCAGACTTTGTTGTCCACTTGAAGCTTGTGTTGTACCCATGTGGGTGAGGAGAAGTTGTTCTTGTGTTTTGTCATGACTTTATCCCTTTGTTGCTACTGTTGTGTGGAGAAACTCTTCACAGGGGTCATGGATGTGGTGAAGATCTTCCCCTTTGGGAGCAAACTAGACAGAAAATGAATTTCCTAGTGTGGGAGATGAGCTTGCTTCCTTTCTTGGCAGTGATGAAAGAGGTGGCGGTATGTGGGGAAACCTATGGTATCCTGTATAATGAATTATTCAAAGAAATAATGATAGTGCAAGGCCTTGACTCATACAAAGCATGTCACCTCCACAAGTATGGCTGGCCTAATAAAACATCACAAACATCTAGAGGTGTAACATCACACAATACCTTGTCGGTGAAGGGCTTGATGTTGTAGGGAAGGAGGCATTTGCTGGTGAACTTTGAGATCTTGTCCTTGGTGAAACCTCCCAATACTATATGGCTGTGGGTGTGGTGTAGTCGGTAGGTCCAGCCGCTTCATGACCTCTGCTGAAATGAGGTTCTTTTGGCTGCCACTATCAATAATGAATTGCAGCAGCAAAACCTTCACCCACATTTGTGAGTGGAAACGACGTTCCCCCTCCTTTGGATCTTTGGGCTCATTTTTCTGGATCTTGGCAGTGGCAACAGTGGTGCTGGGATCTACATCAATGATCTGCTTTCCTTTTCCATTCCCCTTGTCGGGTTCTAGCTCAGGGTTGGAACATGCATCTGATTCAGAAGCCTTCAACTCAGCCACCAATGATTTCTTAGTCCGACACTCACTTGTGTTATGAGTGGGACTCTTGTGGAACTCACACC
The DNA here is from genome assembly GCA_000404065.3 of Pinus taeda. Classification (NCBI taxonomy): domain Eukaryota; kingdom Viridiplantae; phylum Streptophyta; class Pinopsida; order Pinales; family Pinaceae; genus Pinus; species Pinus taeda. The sequence goes on from APFE030979334.1 coordinate 193,436, forward strand.
ACTTTCCTGTGTCCTTTTTTGGCTTCATGGTGTTGTTCTTTTCTTGCAGCTTCGACGGGTTATCTTGGGTCACCCTGCCTTGGCTTTGTCCTTTGGGCTTTGGATTTGCAGATCCAAAGTCTTGCTTCTTCTATTTGAACTATTGCTTGATTTTGACAGCGTATCGGTACGCTGTGCCGAGCAAGGAGATGTTCAGAAACTCCATCTCTACATGGATGTATCTATGTAGGCAGCCATGGTATTTGAGTACCAAATGTAGATTAGAATCTTTGATACCCAACTGTGTGTGAAGGGTATGAAAAATGTTAGTGAACTCTGGCACATCTTGGTCCCTTCCCTGTCACAGCCTGTTCCACTAAATATATTTGTCCTCATAGCTTTTGATAGGGTAGTACAACTCCTTGACGGCATCTCGAAATGAATACCAAGTGGGCGCGGATGAAAATACTGAGTCTGTGCTTTCATTCTTCTACTCAAAGTAGGTTTCCCACTATTCCTTGACGTAGGGGTTGCTTTGAGAAGAGCGAAAACAATCTTTTCCCAACTCGAAAATTCATGAACAGAAAAATAGCCATCCAGTAGATTTAACCATTTATCTATGGCATTTGCATCTATTTGACCCTCGAAGATGGGGATTTCAGAACTAACTTGTACCTTAAATGGTGTGGCGTTTCTAGAGTAGCTGTTGGAAGCCGATGTGTCGCCTCTGGGTAGCCGCTGAAGGATTTGCGAAAAGTTATCCATCATCACGTTCCTTTGCTGCTCAAGGGCTTCTTCAAGCAAAATTCAAAATTTTGATAGGATCTCCTACCCCCTCGTCTTTCTTTTCATCCGCCATAGGAGGCCATTGGGATTTGCGAGGCTGGTCTTGCAAAGGTTCGATTAGTTCAAGCCCTAACTCGTTATAACCCAATCTCGTTGGGGACATGCAAAGAAAAATAGAGAAAAAATAGACTGCTCTGATATCATTGATACGGATTTAAACAGGAACGCAAAAAATTACAAAGATAACCATATACAAAAAAATGCAGCGGAAAAAATACTTCGTTTCATTAATGGAAAATCTTGAAATATGCTTACAACCAGAAATGGAAATTAACCAGCTAGGGTGATGGTAACTTATCTCTGAGAAGAGATGTGGTGGCTACATGCCTTTGAACTGTGTTACAATGAGGCTCGAAGGCCTATTTATTGCAGTGGCATGATCCCGATTATCCACAGTTTTGTGTTCATTCTGTCGACAGACTCTTCTCTCATTAAGCTTTCATTCATATTCTATCTAATTAGTCCTGATGATGGACCCCCTTTGGGGTTCGAAATGTCGACAGAAAGAACACGAAACTGTGGATAATCCGGATCATGCCACTGCAAAAAACTACCACATAAGCTTAAAAGGCCTATTTATTGTTGAGAAACAATTGAAAACCCTTAACATCCCAAAACCTAACCCTAGAAGATGAAACACCAAATTCTAGGCCCCGTTTGGGTAAATTGGTACATCAATTTCCCGAGGTTGTAACTTTGGCATACAATCTCTGTTTGATGCGTACAATAGCTCATTAGAAATATCTATCCAAGCACCACCACTTTGTGAAGGGCAGCATTGGCCCATTGACCCATGTTGCCCCCATATTTCCCAAAAAAACGTCATTTAGGGCCTCAAAACAGCTCCGGAAGTTCAGGACTCGAAAAACTGCTAAAATAGTAAATTGTGATACAATTTAGGAAACTGAAAAAATTGAAAGAGACAGTTGTGGGGTCCAAATGGGATAGGTGGGTGGCCACCAAAAATCATCATTTAGGGCCTCAAAACAGCTCCGGAAGTTTAGGACCCAAAAAACTGCTAAAAATAGTAAACTTTGCTACAATTTAGGAAACTGAAAAAACTGAAAGAGACAGTTGTGGGGGTCCAAATGGGATAGGTGGATGGCCACCGACATCCACCTGGATCAAACACCTATATCATTAGTATTATGAGCCATATTTTAAGCCTTAGTATAGAAATGAGAGAAAGAGATTCTTCCCTTTCAGCCACCTTCTTGGTACATATGCTCCCATGATGAAAATCATCATGAAGTACTTCACTTGTGAAGGCAGATTTTCCAGACTTTATTCATACCATATCAGATTTCTCATGTAATTCATGAGAGTCAGAATTCTCAATATCCCTTATTACTTGTTCAGGAGCATTGAGAAAATGGCATACATAGGTCAGGGAAAAAGGTATGAGTAGCAAATGAAATATCTTTTCCATCATTATTTGATCAAGATCATTGTCTTCCATCACCTTAAACAATTAAACATTGCATGGGACATTTTCATTAGCAATCATATTTTCATTGCTCCTTCCAAGTTCTCAAGATATTCCATCTTTATCTCATCCCACTAATCATCATGATGAAGACATACACCCTCCATCTCAGCCCACTACATCTATCCCTCCGTCATCCCAACCTATTTCACCACCATCATCACCATTTCATGATCATGCAGAGTTACCTGGAAAAGTTGAGGTCATCAAGCCTAAGAGGGTATATTTGAGCACATTGGCACATACTTATTGGAGAGGTAATAGGCAGGTGTTTTCCCCACATATTACGAGAGGCACCTTGCCTTCTTCATCAACTAAGAAGGTACAAAAAGGTAAAGAAAAGATGACAGAGCTAGAGATCCAACAACAGGAGGAGGACCTCCATGAGACAAAACAAGATTTTGAGCTTGATGATCTAAGTGAGAAGGATGACTATGAGGACATGAGCACAACCCTCAAGGGTAAGGATTCCAAGATTAGAGAACTCCAAACTAATCTTGACAGGGCCAAACTTGTCATTAACTTCTACAAGCAGGAGAATAAGCAGCTAAAGACAAATCACTTCATTAATGAAGTGAAATTCATAAAAGCACAAAGAGAGGCAGAACTGGCAAAGGCCTTACTTGATGAAGCATATGGATAATATGATGATGAGTTGGAAGAACAAGTTCCAAGAAAAAGGCTAAGGACCAAAGGCCTAAAAAGAGCATTGGAACTAGAAAAACAGAAAGAAGTTGAACTAGCCAATGAGCTTTCCCTAAATGAGAAAATGGCCATAATGATCAATGAAAACAAGGAGCATTGGCTTGAGAGGGTGAAAAACCATCTTTAAAATCTCCTAGACAAGGCTAAAAGGGATAATGACATATAGAGGAGGATGGAGAACTACTATTGCCAAAGAAGCCAAATAGCAAGGTCTAAGCTCAATAAAGTGAAGTCAAAGCCAGAAACCCTAAAGGTGCAAGAGGAGAAAGGAAAGTTGGATATCCTTGCTGAGGCCTCTTTCCATGCCTATCACAATTCATCAATAGAGTATACACCAATTTGGAAAGATTTTGGGAACTTTTGACATCTTTCGGTTTTTTGTGCAACATTAGACAGTTTTGGCATAGGTGAACTATCCTATGTGCAGCTCCCTAGGCGTTTTTCATCTTCTAGATGCCTCCAAATTGAAAAACAAGACTACCATTGGCTTTATAAGGCCAAGAACATACACTTTTGACTATTGGGACACCAAATTTGGGCCATTGGACAAAGAGAAATGGCCAGAAACACCTCAAAATTCACTTTTCTGCCCTCTTTTTCAGCTAGGCGCTACACACATAAGCAATCTTGGGAAATTGACCTTTTGGAGGGTTAAATATTATCATTTTTGGGAGACAAGGGTATTTCGTCATAGTAGACAAGATAATATTTCCAATGAGCTATCCTAAGCTCAATTTGGACATCAGAAACCCATCCAAAAATAAGCTTGAATTTGGCGCTACGCACAGGCTTAAGGCACTGTGCATAAAGCACTAGAGCTGCACATAGGACAAATTCCCTGATGTTTTCACTATTTTGCTCCAGTTTTGATTTTCACCTTTGGAAATCAATTTTAACTTATGTAATTGATGAAGTAAATGTAATTATCATGTTTTTACTATTACCTAGGTTAAATACATTAGGTAAATGGACTGAATGAGATGTAATGAATTAGTTCACTTAAGTTAGGGATAACTCAATTTGACCACCCTACACTCTAGCTATCAATTCAGTTTTTGGTGGAACTGCTCCTCCTCTCATGGATGCAACCCCTGAGGCTGGAAGGAATTTTTTTGAGGCTTATATCATGTACTTTTTTAGTCATTCTACATGTTGGACTCCATTGGATGTTGTACTAGTGATTCAGACTTTGGCATGGAATATATTAGATGAGTTGCAACTATTTTGGTGGGATTCTTGTGGCATGCTATTTTGACATTATTTCTTCTTCATTTACATGTGTGTGAATGTTTTCTATTTTCCATGATCCATTTCACTTCGAAATATGTTTGATTTTAAAGGGTGGTAAGCAGAATTCATCTTCGATGCTCTGTTTTAGGAAAATCATCATAATTTGTTTCATTTCTTCAGTTTAAAAATAATTCATGATTTCCATGCTCTTTTTAGCACCTCACCAGTCTAAACCATTCCATCAGTATACTACAAAGTGTTAAATTACTTGCCTACCTTGCCCATCAGATGTTTGCAATTATGATTTTCTTTTGTCCTGACCTAGTTCACTCTCTAACCTAATTCACTCATCTAGTGACTACCTCAATCAAATCAAATCAAAACCCTGAGCTACTATATATAGCCTAAAACCCTAATCCATCCATCCCTCTGGTTACGATCCTTTTGAGAGATCCCTCTTTGACTTGGTAGGGCTAGCTACCATGTCAAAATATTGGTTTGTGGTTACCTCAACTCGACACTTCCTTAGCCTTGGAGATCTAGAGGAGTGCTAACATACTAGCGTCATTGTCGGGGAATGAAAGATTCATTTTCCCTGCGTATACGACAAGTTTTCATTGGAATTTGGTCCTTTGGATGATGGGACTAAGTTTCAAAAATGATAATTCCATAATTGTAGGTCAAGATTGTAGAGATGGCTTCGAGGAGACAAATAAGATCAAATTTTGCATCCTGATCCAACTAATTCAGTCAAAGATATTTAGAGCTTGTTAAAAAAGTAAAGAAGTTTAAAAATCATAATTTTAGTCAAACCTCATTCCATTGGTAAGCTCTTGATCATTACCTATTCAAATTTTCTATTGAAAGAAATTCCTCAGTGGTGAAGTTTGAAGCTTTCTTTGTTCCGCTCAAGTCTGAAATCTTTTACCTTACATAGTCTTTGACCCTGTTAAGATTTTAGCTCCAAAATGATATACCAGGTCAAACCCTGACTCAAACCATCCTTATCTTGTTGATGATTCTGAAATATTATTAAGAAAACCTAAAGTCCCTTTCCTCGAGACTGAAAGCGCAAAATTGGAAAGGACCACTTCCTTGCCAGATCAGATACTGAGTATTGAGGATATCCCTTTTGATATTAAATTCGATCTATCCCTATTTTGTTCAAAGTCTGAGTCTTGCCTTATGGAAGTAGTGTTTGATCCCATAAAGATTGATTCATACTTACTCACCTCAAAATCTTTGTTTAATCAACCTTCTGCTACATCTCAGTCTTCAAAGCTTGAGCACGAGGTTTGGTCTAATTTTGAGAAACTTCAAAGCCTAGCTGATCAATTAAAAATTACTATAGAAAAATCCTATATCCTGTTAGAGCCTAGATTAACCTCGGGCTGAAGGGAGGTAATCCTAGGATAACCACAAACCAAGCTTAACCTAGTAGCTAGCTCTACAAGGTCGGGAGAAGGCTCTCTCATTATCAATCTCAGTCGAGATGACTAGATCAAATTTGGATTTTAGGCTAGGTATAGTAGCTCTAGGTTTTTTGATTGATTTTGTTTGGGTTTTTGCTAGATGAAATGGAGCAGGCAGTTTTGGGTCCGGGAAATCAAGTCAAGAATGCAAGGTGTTCTATGGGGCGAGGTAAGTAGGTGTTTTGGCACTTGGAATTGAGTGAGATGGTAGGTCTAAGACTAGTTTTGCTCCAAAATTGCTGAGATTTTTTGTGTTTGATGCTCTAATCATGTTGAATCCATATATATAAGCCATTTCTTCAAAAATTCCTCCAGTGAAAAGTGCAGTGCCACTAGCGTAATTTTTTGTGTTCAAAATTTCAAAATATGAAAATGGAAAAAATTTATCAAAACTTGCCCAGATTTAGCACAAGGAACCACCATTAGTTGCTTTGATGGGCTAGTGAGGCTTCAACCAGGATTTTCAACTTCTCTTGCTCCTTTTTGTTCCTTAAGACCTTCCTCAACCTAGCCTTAAGCTTCCTCATTCTTATATTCCAGATCTTGTTGCGAGTCATGTAGTGGTAGGCCATGTGGCGAACCATATTCTTGTCTTTGTTGGCCTTCTCAATTAGCCCATCAAGGTGTATATTAACCCTCTCAAGCCAAGTTTCCCAGTCATTCTAGATCTCTTGTTCAATTGAAGTCAACTTGACCTTGGCATTCTTAGCCTTTTGCCTATTTTTCTTGATCATTTGCAACACCATGAGGACTTGCTTGTCGCTCAATTGCTTGTTTTCTTGCTCTAGATATTTGATGACCCACTTTGCCCTCTCCAAGTTATCTGATAAGAACTGTATCTCAGCTTCTTGTTCTTCAATGATCATGTCTTTGGTAGTTTTTGGATCTTGAGTTTCTAAGTAAATGACATCAACTCCTTGTGTCTCCTCATGATCAACAAGGTCAAAATCTCTTTCTTATGCATTAGTAAGATCCTTCTTATGCATATTTTTCTTGCCTTTACCTTTTCCCTTGCTTTGCTGCTCAACTTGTACCTATTTAGCTGAAGAACAAGGCAAAGCTCCTTCCACTCCTTGTGGAGATAGCATTTGCTTGTAACCTGATGATGAAGGTGAGACCCCTTCCACACCTTGTGGAGATAATACTCACCTAACAGTTGCAAAAAGTCTCCTAGTGCCCCTCTATTATCGGGAAATCTAGTGTCCACTCAGAGCTACTAGTCCCACTAAGAAGGGTAGCTATCTTAGAAACAAACAAACCAAAACTACTTTCGCTTTCCTTTATGAGAAGTAGATAAGAGGGGAACAAAGGACACCAACCTCAGACTTGCACTTGGTTCCTTGCTTGGTTCCTCTCCCTTCTGACAGATCTTTGCCGCTCCTTCTTCGCTTACCCAGCTTCAAAGAGCACCTGTGGAATCAAAGCGGCATAATACTATAGAAGAATAGAGATATACAATCATAAACAATATAGGACCAGATATATATTGACCACACAAATGTGTATACCATAAAACATACAAGAATGTGGAGGAAACCATGAATAGATTTATTAATATCAAGAATAACAAAGAGGATTACAACCCATTTTTCTGACCCAACGTCATCCTCCCAACATGAAAGCCCTTCTTCACCTCATGAAAAGCTTAGATCACTCGACACTATGATATTGCACCAGGAAACCAACAACACTTCCTTACAAGATAAAAGATTCCAGCCTCTGGATCTCTGTGATGAGGGATCCATATAGAGATGTTTGTGGGGGGGTGAGTCAGCTTCTAGGTTTTTTATTAGTGTCCTCTCTCTGATAGTTCTTGGTTCCACTTGGAGATTGATGATCTCTTACTCATCCCTGGGCAAATTTAGAGAGGAAAGTGTCACAGGAGAAGTTTATGGAAGATTCCATGATCATCCACCTTGCAAACTGTCTCTGCCATTTGTCTACTCTCGCCCATCACACCCTACAGAAGGTCTTTCTAGTATGCATCACATATTTTACACTGAGTAGGTGAGATGCATCGCACCGTCTGTACTGGGCAGTCTGTATGGTCTAGTTTTGACTAGTTCTGAGCAGTTTTCCATGGAGAACTTCTAGGAGATGATGTAATCAGCTGACCTTGTTCCTTTAGGGTGTGAAGCAACACCTTTAGGGACTTAGAAGCCCTTGGTTTATGGACATGTATGATTGGGGTTACAGTGCCCAAAAATGTCTATAACAGTTGCCCCCTAAAGCATGAGGTCGTCGATCTTTTGATGTCGAGTGAAATGCTTTATCATGAGGATCCAAAGTTTTTTCAAGCTGGAAGGCGACCTGTAATAAGATACAATACAATACATTATCTTCATAATATTTTCGCAATCTAGCTGAGGTAGGAATTCCCATGCTCAACTTTATAAATTCATTTCCATGTACATAGGACAAACAACCGTCTGTGTAGCAGACTGATGATTCAGATGGAGTCACCATCCTTTGATTTGGATGACCATCTGTTCGGCAATGATGTACATTTGATGTCTTTATTTCCCTGAATATATCGCAGCCTGGATGGATGAAACTAGATCCGGGGTATTCAAACTCGTTCAATATTCGCCTGGAGTACAAGTCGATCCATGTGAAAGATGTTTTGGAGTCGAACATGGAAAGACATTGCCTAATTACCAGCCAATGATGTAAGTTGTTAATAGGTGCGAGAGGAATCACCGATAATCATGATGATCCTCAAGGTACGACAGTACAATTCACGTGGTGTAAAAATGGGACTTGGCGTTGAACACCACGTAAAATCTTTCGATTGAAGGCCATTGATGTAAACCTGTCGCTGGAAGTGAGAAACTTGCCATTGAGGCATGCAAGCTTCAAAGTACTGAAAGGGTTGTTCCTAGGTCGACTTCTTGGATAATGAGCTCATGTCAATAAGAAGCGACCCGTCATAGGAGGGCCTTAATGAATCCCACATCTACGACATGGAACAAAGCAAATGATTTTGGAGGTGAAAACGATCTGATGATACAGGGTTCAACGTGGCGGTCGTGAAATAATGGAGCATAAATGTATTGCAGCGGACGAGACACAGGTGAATTTTCTAAGCGACTTCTCTTGAACATACCCATGACACTAAAATGGATTGGTAGTGTTAACCCCAAAGATGGATGGTACGATGGACCAATGGTAATATGACCGGTGAACGGAATAACCCAACCCGACTCGGACGTGGAGTGAAAGTGTCATGTTCAAGAGCGACTTGCTACCAATAAAGTTTCTTTAAGTTTTCTTCCCAATTTTCCCCAGTCATTGCTGACCAGTACCTCTTTATTTTTATCAAGCTCGAGGAGGATAACATATGCTTGTTCTATAATTCACCCTTCGGGCGAACCCATCACTACGTTTTAACGAGCCTAGCAACAGTGAAACTTGTTCTTGTCTATATGGACAAGTTTGTCGCTATTGATTTTAACGAGTTTAATGACAGTGATAACTCGGTCCTTTTTCAATTTTAGAGAGTCTGAAAAGGGACGGAAAGGAAACTCCAATAATCCTTTTTCGTCATATAATCCCTTAAGTTCAAAAAAGTATAAAATAATATGAAAGGGATGAATTTTCGATTTAATGAGCCGAACAAGACTTTACTCGATCTTTCTGTGTAATAATCCCTTAGGTCCAGAAATATTAAAATCTAGAGGAGGGATAGCACTTCCTGGAGCTTTAACGAGCTGGAGAGGCCAATCGCTCGGCAATATTTTCATATTTTATGAGTCAGGTGAAAAGAGCTTAAAGGAGACTCATTTTTTGAGGAACGAGTGATAATTTTGGGTAGGCAGCTGATTCCAGGTAAGGTTTGGAATTTTCCAATCATGGCAGTGTCACAAGGATGGCTAACAGAATCACTCGTCGTAGATGTTCTTCAAAAAGGGTAAACAATCAAATGGAGGCATATGACCGGCTAAAAACAGAGTGGAGGTGATGATGAGAACACTACCAAGGCTCAAAAGCGGATTATAATGCGTTCACAATGGTTATTTACCAGAGATTGGTTCATTTTTTAATGAGCTTAAACTCTGGGGGAAACATTTTCTCATTGCTTAGGTTTAATTTTTAACGAGCTTGAACTTCACATAAAAACTGCTCATCATAATGGTCACTGATTATTTGATTCACCGTTAGCACTTTGTTCTTTTAATGGTCATACTACCTACTCAATTACTTCATCAAACCGATTAGAAATGAAAACACATGCTTGAAAAATGAGTTAAAACACTAATACTTTACTCAAATTACATGAATAGTAATTTAAAAGTGAATTTTACCTCTCATTTTACCATTTCATTTGAACTTGGTTTGTTGGAGCTCTGGAGGTGCTTTTCCCCTCTGATTTTCACTAGCTGATTCCGGGAGATTCTGTGGATGATTCTCAATGCCGTCTGGACCAGGTAAGAGCTAAACCTAAGCTGTTCAATTGCATTCCTTCCTTTTTGAATTTTGAGCATGTTTCCTTGTTTTTCTGAGCCCCTGGGGTTAGAAAAATTCACCCTAGCTCCATCGCACCCTTCCTATATCGAAATTTGTGATGCATACTAGCCTGGCCATTGGCCAATTAGTATACATCTCACCTAGTACACTGCTGGGGTGTGATGGGCGCAAGGAGGGAAACTTTCGCACTGTTTTCTCATGGAATTTTTGCCTGTTTTTTGCCAAATCAGGACCTTGACTCTTCTCTTGTTTGTTTTTCAGAGATTCATCATAGCAAAATGGTTGTGACATGGTGAGAACGTGAGCATGAAGAAGAAGACATGGTTGCTTTACATGATCTGGGTACGGTAACCGCACTACGGAAATGTGGCCTGCTCAAGTTTTTTCGCATCTCTAGCATGAGGCAAAAAATCAACTTGTTGCAATATTTCCTCGATGCATGGGATCCTACCAGCCAGGTGTTCCAGATCAGAGTCAAATCCATCCCTTTGGCTGTCATGGACATCTATTTTTTGACCGGTTTATCGAGGTGTGGTACCCCTCTCTCATTATCAGGCTCCGCCCGTCGGGGCGAATCCGTGAGAGATTACATTTGCCGGTACTACAGAGGGATCTCAGCCGAGTAGGGATGGAAAGATCAACATCTAAGATTTCATTGACCGGTCCTTGAGGACCATTCTATTTACTTTTGCTAGACTGGCTGGTAGTGTGGCTCTTCACGTGGCTAACTGGTCTTATATGCAGTACGCCTTGGAATGCCTCGAACCGAAGGTGGTCAACTGGTGTGAAGCAGTACTGCCTGTGATGAAAGAACAACTGACCAAGGTGAAAAGTGGAAGATCCAAGAATTTTGGTTATGGTTTTATTTTGACCACTTTTGCTTTGGAAAATATTCCACTAATGCAGCCGCAGTACATTTCACTTGGTTTACCTCCACCGACTGAGCCACGAATGCAGAGATGGGTTGACCTCATGGCCCAACATGCTGGTCAGTCCCAGATTTCTTTCTCTAACATCTTGTTCGAGTGGTTCAACCACTAGGATATGGTTTATGTCGAGTGTCCATATGTTGGTATGGATTTCCAGGGTGACCCGAATTTGGTGCTGCCGGCTGGTGAGCAGTGGGGTGCTATAGGTAAATTCTCTGACCATATCTTTGTTTATTGTTTTCATAATGTTCTTGTGCTTTCTTTGATCAAGACTAATCAAAACTCATGTGCTCATGCAGACATTGGACCAGTTCGACCAGTAGTATGCCTGAGAGCACCAGCTGCCGCTCGAGCAGGAGAGGCTCTGGGGAGGGCCATCCTTCGCGACCTTGAGGTGGCCGAGACTCTATCAACATTACAGGATCAGGTCGAGGGTCTCACTCTTGGTATTCTATATGTGAGGACTGACGAGTTGCCTCTAAGGTTGCAGTGATATACTACTGGTGTGCTGAGTCGATGGACTAGGCTTTTACGCATGATTGCACAGGCGGTGACTTGTTATCACCAGCATCATTAGACTTGGGTGCTCCCTAACATTTTGAGTTTTGGGTCATTTGACCAATTTTTTCTTGGTTACAGAACATTATGTGTAAACCATAAACAATTATATATATATTTTTGATTTTCAGAGCTTTATTTTGGTTAAGTTACATGATCCTGATGCAAATATTGATGCAATGCTTCTTTTTATAAATGTCCAAGATGTCTATCTAACACATAATTTTCCAATGAGTCTGTTAATGTGTTTAAATTTCTCGAAATATGTTGATATTGACTAGAATCGAATTGTCTTTACAAAATCCTGACCCATAGGAACATGCGGTAGATAGCTGGATTCCGTACAGAGTAGATACCAGTGAGTTGTAGAATGACGAGTTGTGAGTCTAGCCTGACGACAAGTCGGCGTATGCCATGTGCGATGGCATCAGAGAGGAGTTCTATCAACGCGTAGTATTTAACGATATTGTTTGTTGACCGACCAATACATACCCCTTTGAAACTCACTAACTTGCCGCTAGGATCAAAGATGGCCCAGGCTGCAGAAGATAGGTTCCGCGAACTACAAATCGCTCTGTCGGCATATCCAACAAATGGTTCTAATAGGTTCAACATCTATAACAAATGCAAAAAATGGATTACCTAACCGAAATAATTACCCTTAGCGAAAAAAAAAAAATGTAACAAAAGCATAGGGTTTACTACGTTGAGTTAAGCATAGTAACGCTTGAGGTACAACCCGTTGTGGGGATCATAATCCACCAACTCGTAGGTTCCTTTTTCTAATACACGCTTAACAATATAGGGACCCATCCATAAATACTTGAACTTACCTACCCCCAACTTATTAGACTCTTGGTTGTAAAGCAAGATCAGGTCACCTTCTGAGAAGACACGAGGTTTGACATTTTTGTCGAACTGCACTTTGACTTGTTTCTTATGGGCTTCATTAGCTGAAGTAGTATCACGACAGGTTTCATCCAATTGGATTAATTCCAAGAAATGAGGCTCTTATTCTGAAGTTCCAGGGAGAAGGTCGACTGCGAGCTTGAGGGACAAGATTTCACACTAAACTGGCAAGATCGCTTCCAGGCCATACACCAGTTGAAAAGGTGTAAACCTAGTCGCATTCCTCACCGATGTCCGGTATGCCCACAAGGCCGAGTACAGGATTAGGTGCCAACTTCGTTTATTGAATCCAATCATCCTTTGCAGCATGCGCTTCAAGACCTTGTTGATTGCCTCTACTTGTCCGTTAGCTTGCGGATAATACAGAGCAGAGCTGTCATGGGATAGTCCTAATTTGGCAGCCAAATCAACCATCATGTGATTGCGAAAATGTGATCCATGATCTGTTACTATGGCCTGTGGAACGGCGAATCTAGAGACTACATGATTGAAAAAGAAGAGGGCAGCTGTTTCGCCGCTGTTGTTTAATGTAGGCATTGCCTCGGCCCATTTGGTAAAATAGTCTATTGCGACTATGATATGCCCATGCCCCCCGGCCAAGGTGGGTACATGTCATGAAATCTATGCCGCATTTGGCGAATGGCCCAACAACAACTATTGGTTGCAGAGATGTGGGTGGTCTTCTAGTTTTGGGAGCGAAGATTTGACAGGCATGGCAACTTTTGACTGCGGTTATGCAATCTTTGAACATTGTTGGCCAGAAGTATCTTGCTCGTAAAATATTTTGTGTCGTAGCATAATCAGATTGATGCCCCCCACACGCACCTGAATGACAATCATTCGGGACTTTTTCGGCCTCTTCATGGGTGAGGCACTTTCGCAGAACTGTATTGATACCACGACAGTAAAGTGTATCACTGACGATCATGTAGTCTTTTGCTTGGTATCGAATCTGTCATTGTTTTTAGCATGAGGTATTAGACCTATATGTTTAGGTTTGGAGATAGATTATTATATCTCCATACCACGGATTGCTTGAAGATATCAAAAACAAAGATTCATCCACAATTGCTTCTTCAGATGTTGCATCGTTGGACGACGATGCGAGATCACATAGTAACTCTGTGAAAACCAGGGCTTTTTTCGATTTGGATTTTTTGAATTCCATATCAAACTCTTGTAAAATCGCTATCCATTTTGAATATTTACACCCCAGCAACTGTCGTGACAATATATAAGTCATGGGGTTGCAATCTGATAAAATGGTAGTTTTTCTGAAGAGGACATAGTGTCAAAATCTCTGTATCGCTTGAATAGCTGCGAGAGCCAACTTTTCAACGTAGAAGTACTTCATTTCTATATCATTAAAGTTTTGGCTTAAATAATATATTGGATGTTCAATTCCATCATCTTCTTGAACTAAAACCATTGCTATGGTCGTATCTGCTACAACCAGATACAGGTTAAAGTCTTTTTGATAATCAGGAGCATACATTAATGATGATTTTATTAGGGATTCCTTTAAAGCATCAAAGGAAGCTTGCGCAACATGATCCCAGATGAAGGATACTTCTTTTTTTAATAGACGAGTATAATCTTTAGCAAGTTTGGCGTAACTTGGAACGAACCTCCTCAGAAAGTTTGCTTTCCCTTGGAGTTTCTGAATCTGAAGCAAATTTGAAGGTGGAGGCAAATCAATGATTGCCTAAACCTTACATGGGTTGAGACAAATCCCGTCCTTTGAGACCACAAAGCCAAGTAAATGACCATAACTGACACAAAACACACATTTGTGCGGATTGAGTCGTATCTTGTAGTGTCGGCAATGTAGAAATATTGCTCTCAAATGCTGCGGATGATCGGTCCGCTTTCGTAAATGAGTTGAAAGATCATCGAGATATGGTTGAATGATGTTTTTGATGTCATGGAAAGCATAATTCATTACTCTCTGAAATGTTTCCCCTACGTTCTTTATACCAAAGGGTAGCTTGCGATATGCAAATGTGCCCCATGGACAAATAAATGCAGTCTTTGACTATTCCTATGGGCGGATGTTTATTTGATTATACCCGGAAAATCCATCCATAAATGAAAATATTTCACATCCGACGCATTCATCAATTATTTGGTCAATGAAGGGTGTAGGGTAGTTGTCTTTCGGACAAGCTTGATTTACATCCCCATAATTGATGCACACTCTAATCGTTCCTTGTTTTTTCATTACAGGAACAATATTCGATACCCAATCGGTTAGAGGAACCGGGCAAATAAAACCAGCATGGAGGAGTTTTTCAACTTCCGCCTTGATGGCAGTGGCATTCTTGGGGTGCACCAACCAGAGTCATTGTCGTACCGGTTTGACATCTGGATACATCTTAATTTCATGTTCAAATGTGCTAAAGTCAATGCCTGGCATTTCATCATATGACCAAGCAAAGACATCTCTAAACTCGCAAAAAAAAAGCGTAATATACTTCCAGTTTTGAAGGAGAACAAGATTTGCTGTCATGAATATTCTCTACAACATCTATTTTGGTCTAGATATTTATGGCGATAGTCTTTTCAATATTGGACAGGTTTCACTCAGAATCCACCGTATTTATAGTATCTGACAGAAAGTAAAAAACTGAGGGATGATTAAGGTCACTGGAACTATTCTCCTCACAATCTGAAAGATGGGAACTATGGTGGTAATCTTCCCATGGTGCCCCATCAATCATCATTGACTGAAAAATTCCTTCGCCTGTAGAATGTACTTGCAACCAAGGATCTTAAGGGGTGCCATATTCCTTAGACCTATCTATCCACACGCTTGATGAGCGTTGATTTAGGTTTTCCTCCCATGCCGAAAACATTGATTGCTACAATATTTCTATTAGGCTTGGAGGAAATACTTGGAGATGATACAAGTTAATATCATTTTCGGATATCTTTTGAATAGAAGATATCATATTGTAGGCTGCCACCATTGCCACTTTCGCCAAATTGTTTGGAGGTGGTAGGGAAAAAGTCCCCATTAATGTGGGGGCTTTTAGTAGGCCTACTCCAATATTTTGAAGCTAATGAGGGCTTCCATGGATCATTGGAATGCTTCCTGTAACTTGTGAACTATTGGGGAGAAATGTTTGTTGGTCGAAAACTGTAATTCCTCCCTGGAAGGGAAATGCAACCTTCCTAAAGTACATCGACACAATGGCAGCCATAGCATATATCCAGGGCCTTCCCAGTAGGATGTTGTAATTGAGGTTTCAGTTGATAACTTCAACATCAATTTCTACTATTTTTCCCCCTAGTTCGACTTGCAAGTTACTCAATATCCCATATGGTGTGTATATTTTTCCATCAAATTCTTTTAATGTCGTCGATGATCGTGACAAGGGTGGAGATCCTAAATTTTTCCAACAACTCATCCACATAATACATGTAAATGCTCCCTCATTAATAATTGTTCGATGAACAGTTTTGCTGAGGGCCTTCACTTGAATAAGGAAAGCTAGTTGAGATGGTAACTGAGGGTCATATCCTTTGTGATTAAAGGCCACAAGATTGGAAACCGTTGGGTCAATCCCACCTATCACTGACAGTAAAGCCTGCTTTTGGGAGGGGCAATTTTGCAGTACCTCAAGTGTCGACATAGCGGATGGCGATTGGGCTATATCCTCCACTATATTATAATGTTGTGCTGCTCTAGCATGAGGATTAAATGTCAATTTGTGTACTACTCCCTTTGGTAGTTTTATCGTTAGTTCAGGAGTGATGGGTGGCACAAATTCGGTTGAAGTTGTTGTCAAACTACTAGGTTCATCATTATCCTTGTTGTTCGACATTTGTTGATTCCTGTAATCTTTATTCCTTGTTGATATCAAAAAATCATTTAGCTACTTCGAAACAGACAACATTAGCACTTGGGATGGGGAAGCATTGTCGCTAGCAACCAGATTTGTTCCTGGGTTTGGAAATGGATCAATCAATACTACCGAGGCTTTTGAACTCTTGAAGAATTTTCTAAGCTCAACTTTATATCGACAATCTTTTGTCCAATGATCCTCATCACATATAAAGCATGGATGACTTGGTTTCCTATCTCCAGAAGTGTTGGCAGAAGATTTTTCAGGAGATGACTCCTCCTGTTTCTTCTTCTTCCCTTTCTTTTTCTTCTTACCTCTTGGTTCCCCGGGTTCTTTGCCATTGTTAGTTGACACGACATTTATTTCCGAGGTGAGAAGTTCTTCATTTGCATTTTGACTTGAAACTTTATGGGCCTTCTTTGACGTAGCCTTTATGGTTTTCGCGCTAGTCGTACCTATCACACCATTTCTAGCATGAGAGTATTTGTTTGATTTAGGAGGGGGAGGAATGGAAATTTCTAGTCTAGGAGAATCAAGGATTTTATCGTAGAGCGTGCCAGACTGAGTATAGATCAAGTCTAGATGTTGTGCACGAGCAATAACTTGCTCTTCAGTGATGACTCCTCCCTTTGCCACATCTTATGTAATAGAAGGTAACAATGACTTAATAAACCATTCAGCCAACAACTGATCAGGAACATATGTTTTTACCATTCTACAATGACATCACCACTCATGAATATGATCAGATATGTGAGTGGCCCTTGTTTGTTTGAAATTTGTAAGAAGCTCTGTTCCCATTTCGTACCTTATGGGTAACTGAAATGGGTTAAAAAGGTTGTGGCTAGGGTACCGAAGTTATCAAATGAAGCTCTAGGAAATTCGATATATCATTTTGCTGCTAGACTAGTTAATGTTCACTGAAAAAGGCTAAGCTTTATCGAATCATCATTGAGAGTGTTGGATGAACACCACAAATGAAAGGTCATCACATGATTCGATGGATCTTCACCCAGATTTCCAGTAAATTTAGGAATATTTGATGGAAGTTTATGTGGAATCGTTGGCCACCAAGGGGTGTAAGCAATTGGATCGTTCGTTAGTTGATTTAGATCCGATAACTCTAAAGTCACCACGAAAGGAAACTGTTGATTCAAGCTTGGTGAAGCATACCCAGGATAAGATGGAATTTCCTGATCAGTTGGCCTTTGCATACCAGCATAATGCATTTGATGTTGGTAACTTTGGTAAGGTTGATGGGCATGACCATTATGATATGATTGATGTTGACCGTTTTGAATATACGGCTGCCCATTACTTGCAAAGACTTGTTGTTCAAATCCTTGGTAAGCTTGTTGGAATTGCGGTTGTTGGTAGAGTACCAGCCATGGTTGTGAAACCATGAGTTGTTGCCCAGTACTGACTATTTGACCAAGATGAGAGGTAATGGTCCCCGTTCGAACCTAGGTCATTCCACTAGTTGGTGATTGTGGTTGCATCATAGGGACAAGAGGTTGTTGTATTACAACCTGAGAAAATTGAGGTTGGCATACAATAGGCAATGCTTGTACTTGTTGTTGAAAATAATACTGAGAGGGGGGCTGAATCAGTTTTATCATATTATTAAAACTTTTTCATTTTCACACTCAGATACATATACGCAACTTCAGTTAAGGATATCCGCGTATATACGCGACTGTGTTAAATGAAACCAGCGTATATGAAGTAATCTTATGATTCAGTTAGCTTATCTTCAGTAAATGTATCAGAACATTATTAACCATATTAACAGTAATCAGGTGCAGTAAATAGAACAGATCATCACACATAAAGAGCACACATGAACACCATGATATAAGGTGGAAACCCAATGTGGGTGAAAACCACCTGCTGCAATTTGTTTCTATCTTCCTTTAATAAGAAACTTCATTTACAATGTACTGGTGCAGTCCTTTACCAGTACGCAGGGTTCTACCTGCAGAAGGCTACAACCTTCTTAGCTCTTGTACTAGCCGTTCCATTTACTAGTACGTAGGCGCTGGCCAACTGAAGGCTCCAACCTTCACTCGTTTTCCAGCTGCTCCTGGAAGGGAGCTACAACCCCCTTGGCTCTTGTACTGGCCAATATGTTTACTAGTACGTAGGTGCTGGCCTACAATCATCCAGGGACCACGTTTCATACATTTTCATACTGGATCCATAAAACAATCACCATTACAATACAATCAATCTCTGAATCACCCAATATTGAAACCCTGTCACAGAACACAACCAGAGCCCACAACTCTGCAACAACCACTAGAATCAACAGCAACCTAAAACACCAAATCTCATAATGTATACGCTACTTGGACGAACCCAATCTACGTGTATACGCACTTTTACCAAGGACAACCTGCGTACAAATCTGCAAATTCAACCTCATAACTTTGCAGCTACTTCAGACATCAAAACATACCCAAATCATAACATTCATAAACATGCGTCAATAAATCTAGTCTATCCATACTCAACCCATATAAAGATAATCATTCCAACCCTTGAGATCCCAATCCATCATTCATCATCCTTCACATGAGTGCCTCCTTGGTTCAGATCAAGCAAGGCATCACCAACCCATAACCAGCATCTAGATCTCATACTTTATCAGATCTTCATTACTTGCTCACTCTTCCACAATATTGGCCCAATGATCTTCTCCTTATATAGATTTAGGCTTCTCTCAATACCGTGGTCCAAAACCATGACAAACCAATACCATGCATCCAATACTAGGGATCAACACATCTGACGAGGTACCATGGTCCAAAACCATAGGTTCAAGTTACAAGGACTAACCGCCTCGGACCAAAGGTAAGTTTTCCAACATATACGCGCCTTTCATTCTGTGAACCTGCGTGTGTACGTATACGTGCCTTTTGCTCTGATTACCCACGTATATACGCACTTTCATCACGGTCAACCTGCGTATATATCTCTCTTTACCTGCTGCACTATGATCTGTCCTCTGAGTGAGTTGCCATCACCTGTATCATTCCTCTGAGTGAGTTGCCATCAAGGACAACACCTGAATCATAATGCCAACAATGTACTCTTAGCAATTTTGAAAATCCCTTGTAATGGAAAGTGAATATGAATGCGAATAGTTGCAAAATCCTATCCAGGCATTTCATTTCAGGCAGTATCCAAAATATTTCTAAACCCTAGAATAAATTTGAAGGCCACATTCTGACTCCAAAAGAAACAACTGAAGAAGGAAGTGTTATAATCTCAGATTTTGGTTCCAATCCACACGTTGTGGCTCAGTTGTATAATATTGCATCACTCTTTGTGATACCACTAAAACGATTTGCATCATTCCACACTTCAATTTAGGTATGAGATAAGCTTGTATTTTCTTCCTTCCTCTATTTTTCTTCTCTCTTGTTCCTCAAATTGGGCATGAAGCCTGGACCATTGGTTAATGGCTAATTGACATATATTCTATTACAATTGTGGAAATCCCTTCGAATGGAAAGTGGATGTGATGGGAAATAGTTGCAACATTTTATCCAAACATGTCTTGATTTTCCCTTTCTAGAAAATGAGATGGACAGTTTCTATCTTACCTACATTAATCATATCCTCAACAATACCTCTAGTTTCAAATGTAGGGAATGGGAATTGGCTAAGATATGTAGATTTTCCTCTAGATTCATAGCTCATGTAATGTACTAAAACACAAGACAAGAATCTAATTTACTCTCAAACAACAAAAACCAATAGATCGATGAAAACAATAATCAGCAAGAGGAAGATAATCAATGACGCATAACACAATATTTCTTCGGGGAAAGCCACTATTCAAAACCCCGACTATCTATATTGCATTAATAAGAAATCTGAGTGAAAATACGAAGCTTGTTCTCACTAGAACAATTCCTGCACAAGTATGATCAACTCTTTGCCTCACAAGCCTGCTCTTCCCAACACTTAGCTAATTTTGCTGCCTTCCAAGCCCCTATTTCCTCGCACAATTCTTGTGAGGATCAACCCATATTTAATTGGGAAAGCCTTCCTCCATAACTGCGCAATCCAAAACTAGGCCCTTCTCTGATTGCATGCATGATTTGTACAACTTGGGAAATCATACAACTGATAGTACACTGTCCCTGCACTCTAACCTCAGCTGGGTCTTTCTCTGAACTGACATGCATGAGTTTCTCTTGAGTGAATCTCCAGTTAGCTGGAGTAGCACCAAGGATGCACCAGTGCACCGACTCACTATTAGACCTCTACTAGTTCCTCCAACATTTAGAACTAATTTAAATGTCTATAACTCAGTCAAAATAAGTTATCTAATTACAACTCAAATAAGCTTATCTTGGACCCATAAAATTTAGGGATCACACATACATGACTACAGAAAGAATTCCAACTCGAAATTGCTAAGCTAATTAAGTCAATTAAGCTTAATTAACTATTTACAAGTTGCCATGAGAATAGAATTCGATTTTAATTCACTATTTAATTCAAGGACAAATTAAACTTGAATTTCTTGTTGCCATTTCTCAACACTCCCTCTCAGCAAGAAAGGGATTATCAACTAACCCAATGATATCTCTATGAAACTCGAATTTACATCTTGACAATGCCTTTGTCAAAATTTTAGCATCCTGCTCCTTTTGGGAATGTACTTCAACAACATAATCCGCCTCAATACAAAATCTCGAAGATGATGATATCATATATCAATATGCTTGGAACGATCATAAAAAACTAGATATTTAGAGAGTTTGATACAACTCTAATTACTACAGTAAATCACAATTGGATCCATCTGTTGACCAAACAAACCAACTAGAATCTTCCTTATATGGCCTCACATGCTACTTGACTTACAGTGATGTACTCCGCGTCTTTCGAACTGAGTGCAACTAATCTTTGTTTCCTGTTGTACCAAGAAACTGATGCTGACCTAATACTGAAGATCCCTCTTGATGTGCTCTTCCTTTCGGATGGAATCCCTGCCCAATCTGCATCAGTGAAGCCTTGAAGCTTCACTCCCTCTGTCCGTTTGTACCATAATCCATACTGAGTAGTGCCTCTGAGGTATCTCAACACATGCTTTGCTGCCTTCAAATACAACTTGGCAGGCCTAACAATCGCTTTACTAAGCTAGTTAATTGCATAGCACATGTCCCGTCGTGTGTTCACCAAATACATAAGTGAACCCAAAAGCTGCCTGTAAATAGTAGCTTCCACTACTTCACCCGAAGTATCATCCTCCTTCCTTAAGTTACTTGCTAGAGAAGTCTCCATGGGTTTACTGCTCTCCATACAGAACCTACTAAGTCTCTCATTGGCATACTTACCCTGAGACACAAATAGTTCCCCACCACCCTATCATACTTCCATGCCCAGAAAGTAATGCATGAGCCCCAAGTCCTTCATCTCAAACTCTCTTGCAAGATCCTCCTTGCAAGACTTGATAAGCTGATCATCACCTGCCATAATCAAATCGTCGACATATAAAACAATGATCAACAATTTACCTTCCACTATAATGTGGTACATGTTTGCATCCACTTCGCTTTTGGTGAAGCCCAACCCGATGAAGTAACTATCGATCTTGGTGTACCAAGCATGGGGTGCTTGCTTCAGCCCATATAACGCTCTATTGAGTCGGCACACATGTGACTCACGGTCAAAGGTCTCAAAACTTTCAAGTTACTCAATATAAACCTCTTCCTTAATCATGCCATTAAGGAAGGTTGTATTTACATTCATCTGATATATCTTCCAACCCATATTGTGCTTATAGTGCCAAAATGGATCTCATCAATGAGTACCTTGCAACAGGAGAAAAGGTCTCATCATATTCAATCCCCTCTACCCGTGAAAAGCCATGGGCCACAAATCTGGCCTTATGCTTCTCCACACTACCATCTGCAGCTTGCTTTACCTTGTAAAGCCATCGAGAGCTCACCACTAGCTTGTTTGTCGGTCTTGGGACCACATCCCAAACACTGTTATGAACTATGGAGTCATACTCCTCTACCATGGCATCAACCCAAACCAGTTGCTGCACTGCCTCCTCAAAGGATGATGGCTTTGTCTCAACACATCCACTCATAAGAGCCATGTATCCAGTGTACCTCTCATGTGACCTCCTTTGCCTGCGCTGTTATTTGGGTGCCCCCAAATTCTCTCTCACATCATGCAAATATCTATTAGCCTCTCTGGTGCACTTTTTCCCATCTTTGGAAGACATTGCCTAAGTAGTTGCCTCCACTCCTAGATCCTCTGCATGTGTCTGCTCCACATCAATATGAGGCTTCTAAACGTTAGGAGCTAAAATCTCCTCAACTGCATGTAGCTGAAGCTCCCTCTCAAGGGAATATCACATGGCCTTATCCTCATCAAATTTGACATCCATGTGAACCACTGTCATCCTACTGGTCAGTAGATACACCTGATAGTTGTGAGGTGTATTAGTGTACCCCACTAATATTCCCAACTCTGATGTCATCTCAAGCTTCTTCTATGCATCTTTAGTCACATGGAAATATACAGATGACCCAAAAATATTGAAGTGATGAACATCTGGCCTTTTACTAGAGAAAGCCTCCTATGGTGTAATCATCCCAAGTATCTCATGCGAGCTTCTATTATGAAAATAAACACCTATGTTGCATGCCTTTAGCCCGTAAGTGTAGTGGTAGGCCTTGATCATGCAACATCGAAAGTGCTACCCCTACAATGCTTCTTTTCTTCCTTTCAGCCACCCCATTCTACTATGGGTTATGGGGTGTCGTCAACTCCCGTTTAATCCTTTATGTCACACAGAAGTTCTTAAACTCATTTCAGACATAATCACCATCTTTATCACTCCTTATATCTTTAACCTTCTTGCCGAACTCTTTCTTGACCAATGCTTTTAAATTCACAAAACTTTTTGAAAGTTTTATCCTTCTTCTGCATGAAAAAGATCCATCATTTACGAGAAAAATCGTCAACAAATATAACATAATACCTATGTTTGGCTGTGGATTCTATTGAGAATGGTCCACACACATCTGAATGGACTTGATCTAGAATCGCCTAAGCTCGACTGTCTTTGTCGTGAAAGGAAGCGTTGATGTATTTTCCCAAAGTACACCACTTGCATGTATCAACTTTCTCTAGTGTACCTTTGGGAAGACCGATAGAAATCTGTTGCATGATTTTTAGAGCCCCATGATGCAAGTGACTCAATCGCCTATGGCACAACTCGCCAACGTCTCGGCTCTGCACCATCTCTGCTTTCGTGCTCAAAGCAACAGAATCCTCTACCTCCAACTTATAGAGATTCTTAACTCGAATCCCTATCTTCTTTAGCCGATTCGTGGCTATGTGTCGAAGGAACGCCTTTCCTTTGCTAAAGACCACATCATAGCCTCTATCCTCCAACATGGCGACCGATACCAAGTTCTTCTTCAACCCAGAAACATACATAACATCTCTCAAGGTGAGAGGAGCACCCTGCTCCCTCTGAAAGGAAATTGTACCCAATCTTGTAGCACTATACCTCCTGTCGTCACCCATCTTGATATGCATCTGGAGATCCTTCTCCTCTAGGTCACTGAACAAATCCTTTTCACCCATCATGTGGAATGAAGCTCCATTGTTTAGGTATCATACACTACCCATCATTGATGACACCATGCATGCAATGAGAGTAAAGTCCAATTCGAATTAAGAGGCAATAACCTCACCCGCCGCTCCTCCTGACGACTTCTTCTTGGACGTATTGACCGAACAATTTATAGCAAAATGTCCCAGCTCATGACAATGAAAGCACTTAACTTTAGACATGACTTTATTCTTACCTCCATGACAATAATCCGATTTGGAATGGGACACCTTCCCTTTCCCCTTCTTTGCCTTACTCGCTAAGGAACAATTTTCCTCATCATCAATCTTTGGTGAGGAACCGTCTCTAGTATTCCTTTTGATATCCTCTTGCATCAAATCCGGCCATAGCCATTCCCAATTTGGTAGCTTCTCCCTCCCATTGATAGAGTCCTGATAACTATTCCAACTCTTGGGAAGGCCTATAAGAGCTAGGCGCACCATATCATCCTCAGAAACAGTTATTCCAACACTTCCAAGCTCATCATGATAGTGAGTGAACTCGGTCAAGTATTTTGGAATGGTGTTGCCCTTATCCATATTGATTTTTTAAGTTTGTCTTTTAGTGCCAACTTCCTATGGTCATTGTTGTTCTGAAATAGGTCTGTCAATGATTTCCACATAACATACAAATTTTCCTTCCCATGGAGACTCAAGACAATATGGTCTCAATCTCCCTCAAGGATTATTCTTCTCGCCTTCGCCACACACTTCTTCCATTCAGCCAAATTCTAAGCATCTGATGTTGGTGGCTTAGGAATGTCTTTATCAATGAAGTACTTGAGGCCATTATCCTCCAGTGCTGCCTCCATCATGTCCTTCCAGTCTATGTAATTTGAGCTCCCTTCTAAGGCATACTCGAGTCTCAAACCGTAGAAAGCCATTTTCCCATCCTAAAGTATGAATTACAAATTTGAATTTCACCTGTAACCAAAAACTCTAACTCAAAATCTCCGCTAGTATACCATCTTCAACTCTGATAGCATGTAGATTTTCTGTAGATTCACAACTCATGTAATGTACTAAAACACAAGACGAGAATTTACTCTACTCTCAAAAAACAGAGACCAATAGATCAATGAAAACAATAATCAACAAGAGAAAGGTAATCAATGACACATAACACAATATTTCTCTAGGAAAATCCACTACTCAAAACCCCAATATCTATATTGCATTAACTAGAGATCTGAGTGAAAATACAAAGCTTGTTCTCACTAGAACAATTCCTACACAAGTGTGATCAATTGTCTGTCTCACAAGCCCACTGTGGCCAACACTTAGCCAATTCTGCTACCTACCAAGGCCCTATTTTCTTGTGCAATTCCCGTGAGGATCATCCCATATTTAATTGGGAAATCCTTCCTTCATAACTGTGCAATCCAAAACTGGGACCTTCTTTGATTGCATGCATGATCTGTACAACTCAAAAAATCATACAACTGATAGTACATTTTCCTTACACTCTAAACTCAAATGGGTCTTTCTCTAAACTGACATGCATGCATTTCTCTTGAGTGAATCTCCAGTTCGCTTGAGTATCACTGAGGATGCACCAATGCACCAATTCACTACTAGACCTCTACTAGTTCCTCCAACAGTTAGAACTAGTTTAACTGTCTATAACTCAATCAAACTGAGTTATATAATTACAAATAAAATAGACTCATCTTGGACCCTTAAAATTTAGGGATCAATCATACATGACTACATAAATATTTCCAACTTGAAATTCCTAAGCTAATTAAGTCAATTAAACTTGATTAATTATTTGCAACTTGCTATGAGAATAAAATTCGATTTTAATTCAAAGTTTAATTGAAGGAAAAATTAAACTGGAATTTCTTGTTTCCATTTGTCAACAAGATATTTCTAATCCCTAGACTAAATCGGAAGGCTACTTTCTACACCCAGAAGGCAAAGTTGGATAAGGAAGATGTTACAATCTTAGATAGAATGGAATCCACACGCTGCTAGGTGAGTTGTAGATTATTGCATCATTGTCTGTTCTATCACTAAAATAAATTGCCTCATTCCACTCTCTACATTTCAAATATGATATAGCTTGCTTTCTTCTTCATCCTCAATTGTTTTGTCCAACATACTAGGATTTTGGTCTAGTAACATTGGTTTTTTGAGTAATTTTTCAGCACTATGTATGTGTGAAAGCCTAAAGGAAAATAACCAACTCTTGTTTGAACTTCATACATGAAGATAATTAAAGTTTATATATAAATATATTCCACTCCTATTTTGATCAAATGTTAATCATGATGGTCACAAAATTTGACACTACTTGCAAGTTTTTCAGTTCATCAGACATATGAGGCTTTGCAACTTAATAAAGCCTATGCATATGCAATATTATTTGTTTGCATACTCTTCTTGTAGGAGGCTTTGCAACTTAATAAAGTCTACGCTTATGCAATATTCTTTGTTTACATACTCTTATTGTATGTCTGTGAAGCATTGTTTATGATCTTGGTGTCTTATTGTAGAATTAATGAAGAGATTGAAAAAAGAAGAATGATAGCCAAAACTAGTTTCAAATATTCTGAAGAATATGAATGACAAAGGCAAGAACTTATTGAAATGCATGATAAGAGGAGAAGTGATATCAAAGAAAGACAATTACAGGAGGAAATGGCTTTCGAGAAGGAATTGTAACATGAAAGGATTGAACTCCTAGAATAGTATTACAAGAAAAGGCAAGAAGAAGACTATATTGTTGTTTAACTGCAAAGGTCACACCATTATTTCAAAATATTTGTGTAGTGATTTTATAATTCTTAAATTATGAAGTAAGTAAATAACATATTTACCATTTGTTACTTTTGCTTTTATTTAACCAAGTTTTTGCATAAAAGGTGGATAGGAATAAGATGTAAATAAATATTTTTATTGGCAGTTACTTCCCACTATAATTTATGTTTTACTCAACACTTATGTAGTGGTAAAACTGTAAATGTGTAAACATGCTAGTGGTTATATCCAACAAAATTTATGCAAGTCCATGGGCGTGAGCACGAAATTTATTTATCCACTTCATATCTCAATTTATTAGCTCCTCCCAAAGAAAGAACCATCGACACTACTTAAGTATTAAACATTAAACATCATTATTGTTCTTCTTCATTAAAAATTGTTACATTAATACTATCAATCGACAATACAATTTCTAATGAGATTGTGATTTCTTGTTTTTTAAAATACACTTTTGAATGCATGAATGGATTTAGCATCTTGAAAAACCCTTGAGACACTCGATCTTTGCAAATTAAATAACTTAATAACTTAAACTTATGATTTAAAAAAACAAATTGTATTGGATTTTGAACAAAATTGACTAGAAAAATGGTCGAAAAAAATAATTTAAAAAGAGAATATTTGTGAAAAATCTAATTCATTAATCAATAACTTTTTTTATTTTCTTAGTTTTTATAATATACTTTCTTTCAATTATATTAAAAAATTCAACAAAAACTGTGCAGGAGCACCCAGCTAGGGCACCATCCGACCGGGTGTTTGGTCGTTGCGCCAAGGTGGAAAGTTTATTAGTGAATGGTTTCCCTTTATGTTCAGTTTGTCA